>JBBPPF010000393.1:0-20960 GCA_038091815.1 Leccinum obscurum | reverse complement strand
CGAATACCTGATACGCATCGTTCCATAAATTCTGATGGCAGGGATTAGATATACTATTCTCTTACACACACGATGCCAAGACTCACCTTCAACCCAGTCGATGAGTAGCCTGTTCTGCTTCAGTTCCTCGTTCATGGTCTCCGTAATCTCGAGAATACACCGCGAAGCATCATATACGCGACCTTGAGCATACAGGGTTTCGCATTCGTGCTTCTTTTCGTGTAAGCGGAGGGCGGATTCAGTCGCAGAGAGCTGATCTTGGAGTCCTTGGACAGTTCTCTCGAGTTTAGCTATTATCTGTGCTGCGGATACAGAAGAAAACAGGTTAGAAAAGTCGCAGTCGGGGTGATCACAACCGTACCTGCGTTCGCGTCCTCTGGATCAAACTCTACACGTATTGCCTCGATCTTCTCCTTCAACTGATTGACTGCGTTTTGAGAGTTGGAAAACACGTTACGGAGTTCCTGGAGAGTTTCATCGAGATAGGCGATCTTGCGATCTGTAGAAGACAGGACTGTCAATAAGATGAAAGAGTAATAGCAGCTAGAACACACTCAAGCTCTCATCTTCAGCGCGAAGGGAGCTGATGTGTTTGCTGAGGCTCTCATTCTCAGCGTTGGATGCAGCAAGCTGGTCGCGTAGTTCTTGGATGACCTTCTCGAGACTCGCTATTTCATCCTCTGCCGCATAGTAAGTAGAAGTCTATGTCCGCACAGTCGAGTCATTCAGAGAGTAAGCTCACTTTGGCGTGCATCCTGCGCATGCAAAGCCGAGATGATGTCTTCGACATTGTCTTTTTCCACCCTCAAGTGACAGATTTCCTGTTTCATCGACATCATGCGTTCAAAAGCTTGAGATTCAAACATTTACTCCCACCACGCTGCAGTTCAAGGGATGCTGCCGTAATCAATTCTCACGCACTACAAGCAACAAAGACCACGAGCATCGAGACGGCTCCTGAATATTTCCTGGAACGCAGGAGCGTGGTCCGCATCCAATAGACCGAGGTGATCTCCAGGGACCTCGGTGTACACCGTCTCCCCACGGCCAAACTCAGACCACTGCCTGTCAATGAGCTGCCCGTCCAACCAGTCTTGCTGCGATCCACGAAATGGAACCGCATAGAACACGTCCATGACGGCTAGAAGGACGAAAAACGGGGAATCATGAATCATGAGTGACAGACATACGAGCAACAAGCGTCTGAGAACGTACAAACCGAACCGGAGGGCTCATATATGCGTGATGGATGAGATGGACAGGCATATTATGGAACGAAACATAACTAATCACGAACCCACTAGATGCGAGTGCCGTAGCCTGCTCTGGCGACTCGGAAGACCTGAGAACTGCTAGCGATTTCTCGGCTCCCTGCTGGGGGACGAATGAACGTGCAACGTAAGTGGGCTGATGCCTATCCTGGAGACGAAAGGGAGTTATACTGACCTTGCCTATTTCGGGGTGTTTTCTCCTGTCATAGACTCACGGGCCAGAGACTAATGAGAAAATACATCAGTTACACTCGATAAACGGTACGAATGCGTCGATTTGAATACCTGCAACCCCGTCACAAGGAACGCTTTTCCCCAGGCCCAGACACCTGCGCGGTCCATGAAGGAACGACATGATCCGAGTCCATTGTGTGCGAATCCGTGGAGCATCGAGCTCGCGTTACGTTGGTGACGAGGTGGGCTGAGCGGGCTTGGAGCTCGGGTGCGGGTACAAACTTCAAGGAGGTGATCATGTGGCAGTATGATCGGGTCGCTGGCCGCTGTGGCCCGTGTGCCTCGCTGCTGCCTTGTGGCTTGAACGAAAGTGCAACGCATCCACCACCTCACTCCATACACTCACCAGGCTCACGCAAACCAAACTGTACGGGCCAATCTAGCCATGAATCCAACCACGTATGTGTTCGCATTCCGGTCATGGGTAACTTGCTGAGGGCGATTCTAGAGCAAATAGTACAATCATCATCAGAGGTAAGTCTGGTGTAAGCGTTTCTTGTTGTATATAAATTGACATTGTTCTTGATTTTCTCTAGCAATCGAACTTCGCTCTGTCGGGAAGCGAAAGCATTTTTTCTCGAGGCAATATCAAGTCAAATTCTCCATAGGCCATACATCGCAGGTGACGAAGAAGGCAAAAGAGAAAGAGAACTTCTGTACCACTTGGGTCGACAATTTCTTGCTGTGCGTACATGTTCATCTTTCGATGCCAGCGAACTGATTTATCTCAGTGACGGCAACGACGAATCCGTCCTCGTTATTGAAGTGTACAAAACCTATCAAATTGGACAACCGAAACTGGTGGGAAGCTTCAATGACACCATTGGTAGTATGGTCGGCAAACTCACTGCGGACAATGGTATGAAGACTTTCTTTTCCGTCCGTTGTGCTGATGCGATCTTTCCGATCAGTCCTCCAGGAGCGTCTTCCAAGCTTGAAGCCCGATGGTTCCTCATCGATTACCATCAAATTTGTATTGACCGTTAGCGCACCCGGGAATACCAACACAGATGAACGTCAAGCTGACGACGCTCGCATCGAGGCGACCGCAGCGACCGACGCACTTGGTTCCACGCCCACAGCTGGCGGCGTACTAGGCTTCCCGGTCGACGTTGACTCCAACGCAGACAAAAGCCAAGCCAAACAAGCACAAACCGAGGCGACCGGAGCGATCGACGAACCTCGTTCCACACCCGCAGCGGTTTGCGTCGCACACACGGCAGTCGACGATGACCCTAACGCGTACAAACGCCAAGATAAACAAGCAGTCACCAAGGAGACCGGAGCGATCAACGCACCTCGTTCTACATCCGCAGTGGTCGACGTTAACTCCGACGGTGACAAAAGCCAACCTATTCAAGTAGTCGCCGAGGCGACCAGAGCCATCGACCCACTTGGTTCCACACCCGCAGCAGTTGACCTATCATCATTGGTGGTCGACGTTGGCTCAAAGGTTGTGAATGGAGCAGAAGCATTCGACAATACGTGGGGTATTTTGTTGAAAAGGATCGAATTATTCAACAAGATCGTGGCCAACATCGCCGAGGTATTTTGATGTTTAGTCTCTCGACACTCCCACGATCTCAATGCAAGACAGGTTCATCCCTATGCATCGCTTGCTTGGTCTGTTATATCCGCTGCAAGTCGAGTCAGTGTCTTTCTTGATCATTTTTTCTGTCGCTAATCGATCACAATGTGGCACACAGGTGCTGGTAGACCAGAACAATCGTGATGATCGGGTCGTTCGCCTGGCAGCCATGATGAGTGACACCATGGACTTCGTCGACGACGCCGAACGTCTGAAGTCGATCGAGGCACACAAGAAGACTGTCATGCTTCTGACACAGCAAGTGACGGAGTGTGCGTTCTTCGTCAATGAATATGCTCCGAGTCAACGAAAGAACTTTGGTTAGTCGTCGTCAAATCCGTCTTTCTTTTCTCTGAACTCTGTATGTAGGCGCACGGATGATAAAATACACGTTCTCTGATATAGATATAAGGATCGACGGTTACGAGACCAAGTTAGCAGAGCTCAAGAAATCATTCCTGGAGGGTGTGACTTTGCATACGGGTATCACGGTCGTTCGTATGATGAATGTCGTCGATCATACCGGTGAGTCAGACCTGTACAACGGACTGCTGGGAGAATATTCATGAACTACAGCGAAAGCCATAGACCTGAACGACATACCATACGCATCAGGTGCTAGATATGTGCAGGAAAAGGGATGTACTCCCAGGATGCGCCTGCCCTTGCTTCGCAATATCTGTGACATCCTCAATAACCCCGACAAAGACGCCCCAAGAGTGTGCTTGCTCACCGGCGTGGCTGGGTCGGGCAAGTCTGCAGTGGCTCACACGATCGCTCGACTGTACGACGGGCAGAAGCGACTGGGCTCGTCGTATTTCTTCTCTAGTACCGATGTCGCGATGCGGAACCCCCAAAATCTGTTCAGCACTATCGCACGGGACTTGTCTGATCATGATCCGCAGTACAAATCTGCCCTTTGGGATGTCGTGAAAGACGACCGTGCGCTTCGCATGTCCGTATCACCCGCCGAGCAGATCGAGCGGCTCATCATCGAACCCTGTGGGCATCTTGACCCCATCGGGCCATTGGTGGTCGTCATAGACGCCCTCGATCAATGTGGCAGTCGAACCGATCGCGGGCAACTGCTGAAAGCTATCTCAAAGCAGATTTCCGAGAACACCCTTCCAACCAACCTTCGCTTCTTGATCACTACTCGACTCGAAGATGATATCTTCTCCACGTTCGCCTCGCAGGCTATACTGAAATGTTGATGCAATAAATAATGAGGATCCTCGATGATCAACATAGTGATGCAAATCGATGAGGGTCTTACTTGATGCATGAAATTGTTCATTGATATGGAAAGCCAGACAGCCGCACTCAAAAAATGATCCGCCAACGCCGCACTTATTTAGGTAGTGATTGATGTCGGGAAACCATCCACCATAGTCTATAGATACCACTTTGTAATGTATTTATTTTCCCTTCGCAAATGGCTGACTAGTAACTATGTACCGAGTGCTAAGGATGGAATGTCAAACAGTGTAACTGTGTAAGTGAGATGAACGACAAAATAGTTTACAAATTACAACACGCCAACGCGCAAGCCAAGAATCAAGAAAAGACAATTTTCAAGAATGTAGTACAATGTATCTAGCGATTGGTGCACTCCCCTTATCATTCTCGAGCAGTGCGCTTGCTTGCTTCAGTGAGTCTGAAAGACGCAAGCCTGAAACCTTTCCATTTTGCAATACCGGTTGCAAATGTGCTCGTTCTCGAACAGAGCTGCCGAATGCTCCACATTTCCGTCACAGAACAGCTTGAGGACACCACTGGCACTGGCACTGACCTCACTGTGTTAACGAAGTTAGTATTCGACAACAGTAAAAACATTGATGTATATCATGTAACCGACTCCACTTACGGGTGTGTCAAGATCTGTGGGTCGGTAAGAAGTAGTCCGCTCCCCGCGAGACGGAATAGCAAACTTGGCAAGACTCGTGAGGAAAGCACCCCTAGGTGTCGTCAGCGCGAGTATTCCAGCGACATTGGTCATCGCCTCATAGCTTGTCAGAACTTCGACAAGGAGGTCATCGGAAAGATTGGTGGATAAGATGAACGATAAGGCCGCAAGGAGGGTGGGCCAGCCGTTATCAACCATCGAGCGAACGATGCGAAGGTGTCGCGTCGCTAGCTCGTCCGGGGGTAAAGAAGCCAAGTCGAGAGCTGGTGGGGAACGCATAACGGGGTCTCCAGCTGCTCGCGGACGTTGTGCCACAAACGTATTGTACAGAGGTCCAGTGAAAGAAGCGAAACCTTCGCACAATGAGACGATGCACTGCATCCCAAGGAGGTATATGTAAGACTCTGGTATCGGAGGCGAGTCCGCCTTGTCCAGTTGATCTATACTGTAGCGATAGTTGTTTCTCAGTGGAGTCGAGATAGTAAAAATGTATACATACCATTAATATTGCAGCTTCATCGCCAATGTCTGAACGCTTAAACCAGCGCCAGTGCTCGTCATGCCAACAACACCAGAAACCATTGCACTTGCTGCGGTTGCAGCTGCGTCTGCTACCATTCCCGCAACCCCACCCATATCGAGGCCGTAACTCGAACCGCTCTCAAAATGCAATGCCCAGACACCCACCATTTGAGAGCTCACGCCCAGCAGAGCGGGTTTCTCAGTCAGTAGTCGTTTCAGCGAGCTGATTAACGACGAAAAGACATTGGAATCAAATTCTTCGGCATCATAACGATCCCAAATGTTGCGAATCAACTCCGCGTCGTTGCAAAGGCTGTGAAACTCTTCCATTAGACAGAACAGATGTTACTCCGAGGGATTGGATGAGCACACTCTCGCATGATCTCTATCGCAAGAACTCGCGTCCAGACGGGGCGTGAGCCGGAATGGTCGGTCGAATTTGGGTCGGTGTCATCGGATATCATTCTGATCAATAACATGAGGAACACCTCGGCCTCCGTTTTCAGTTCGAACGAGAACTGTTTCAAAAGCAAAAAAACGACGCGAGTACGTCGGAGTGTGAGTGGAGATACGTGTCTTTCCGACAACGACTTGAGTAACATCAGGCAGAGGTGATGTTTCAGAGTTGCTTGTGCTGTGGTATGGTAAGGAATGGACATCGTCATGAAAGAACGTGGATGTATACCTTTCGGAATAGTTCATGATAGTTGGTGAGGACGCTCTCGACGAGCTCGAGCGCGAAAATCTTGTGTAGATGTTCGAGAGCGAGAAAGTGGGGTTCCTCCGAATTGGCAAGTAAACACAGATCTTCAAGACCGAATACGCGTCCTTCGCGAACGGTCCCAGGACTGCGGTAGTTCCCTCCAGGAGAGTTATTTCTTCCAGTAACTCTGGATTCAGATCTTGCTTGTCCTCTTCGACCATCTTGTCGACGACGAACATTCCTAGTTGACGAAGCGTGGCAGCAGCGGTGGACGACACGACCGGGATCCGAGAGTCTTGCAGCTTGAAGCACAAAAGGAGAATTGCTAGCGATTTCTCGGCTGCCTGTCGGGACGTGTAACGTGAGTGGGCTGAAGCGGTTGGTGTCGCTGTGCGGCTGTGCCGTGCTCGTCGACATCATTGCGTTCAAATTTCAAAAGCTCGAGATTCAAACTTCACACGGAGTCACACCTCAAGGGATGCTGCCGTAATCAATTCTCACGCACTACAAGCAAACACCCTAAATCAAAGACCACGAGCTTCGAGACGGCTCCTGAATATTTCCTGGAACCCAGGAGCGTGGTCCGCGTCCAACAGACCGAGATGATCTCCAGGGACCTCGGTGTACACCGGCTCCCCACGGCTAAACTCAGACCACTGCTTGAGCTGCCCGTCCAACCAGTCTTGCTGGGATCCACGAAACGGAACCGCATAGAACACGTCCATGACGGCTGGAAGGACGAAAAGCGGGAACCATGAATCATGAGTGACAGGCATACGAGCAACAAGCGTCTGAGAACGTACAAACCGAACCGGAGGGCTCATACCCCTTGGCACACTCGACGAGCGACCCCGCAACGTCGACCCAGTGGCCGAACTTGTCCGGAGTGAGTTGAAGTTCGTCTAGACGCTTGCGAGGCGATAAGCGCCACATCGCGTCCAGCTGCTCCCTGCGAGACAGACGGCGCAACGAAGGCGCCAGCGCACTCGCATCATCCTCGGACATGAGACCGATAAAGTAGGTCAACTTCAGCATGCCGTCCGTCCAGTCAATTTCATACATGCGGTGGCCGATACGAGGAGGGATATTAATGAGACCAACGAATCTGACTTCGTCTCCCATAGACTCGAGACGCTTCGCGACCTCGAAAGCAACCACTCCACCATAAGAGTAGCCTGCAATAGCATAAGGACCTTGAGGCCGAACCCGTTTGACAGACGATGTGTACGAAGAGACCATCTCGTCCATTGATGTGAAGAATGGCTGACCGAATTCGAAACCACGAGCACGGAATGCATAGAAGGGCCGTTCGTGGTGAAAGTACTTGGCGAGGTTCATAAAGATGAGAACTTCACCCATGCCAGGGTGAACCATGAAGATCGGAGTCTTGTCACCAGTCAGGTTGAGAGGCACGATAGGATCATAGTCTTCGGCGCCAATGTCCCGCGACTTCAATGCGTCGATGTAGTTGGCCAGACTCGAGACCGCAAGATGCTTGAGAATCTGGGTGGTCGGAATATCAATGATGTCGAATGCAATTTCAGCCTCTCTCTTGAGACGAATAACATCAATAGAGGTACCACCAAGCTCAAAGAAGTTGTGCGAGGCAGACACGTTCGCGGCGTCTAGGTTGAATATGTCCGAATAGATACGCGTGAGCGTCTTTTCAGTCTGACTCGAAGGCGTGATAAATGAAATTTCATGGGACTCGCTCAGCAACTCTTCAGCACGAGCGATGTGTCTCGCTAGTTCGCCATGCCGGAACATCGTGATAAGTTGAGCACGAGAAAGCTTTCCAAGCGTAGTCCTCTCCATCCGGTCAAAGGGAATGGGGATGATGTACTGCGGTGGAAGGGTTATCATCTTGATGGAAATATCGCGCAGTGCACGATGAGTGGCCGCGAGCCTGGTGGGGGCATCATTGCCGTCCAAGTCGAAAGTGGGTGAATAGAAGACGATGAATCCTTCGGTTTGATTTCCAGGAGCACGCCAAGTCGCAGCAGCAAGAAAAGAATCTGTGACACCCTCCACAGTTCGTAGATGAGTCTCTAGCTCAGGAATGCTGTATGAAACGCCGTGTACGATGATGACGTCCTTGATGCGTCCAGTGAGTCTTAAGGAACCATCTTGGATGATACCAACATCACCGGTGCGGTACCAACCACCCTCGACGAACGATGACTCGGTTGCATCGACGTCGTTGCGATACCGAATGAATACCATCGGTCCGCGTACTTGCAGTTCTCCACTCTCGCCATCGGCACAAACAGTCAGTCCATCCTCGGGACTGGCGCGGACGACCCGCATCTCGCAACCTGGGATAGGAATACCGAGTTCTAGAAACTCAAACCTGGGCTTGCAAACAGAGACGTCGGCGGGGTTGTAGATGCACCCAGCACTTCAACGAGTATGTTAGCATAAAACCCTTTGATAAGATACAACATACCTACCAAGTCTCGGTCATACCAAAACCAGAAGATATGACAAACGATAATTGCGAGGGGTCCCTGCAGAGGTTCTTCAGGGTTGTAACAAAAGCCACTGCAGTCTTGGAGACAACCGCCTCTCCGCCGCTGTTTATGCGCTTGATCGATGACAAGTCGAAAGTGCCGAACAGATCGACACTCTTCTCCAGATCCCGGGAAAGCTTGGCAAGAAGAAAGTTCGGAGCAAACGTGATATTGATCGATTTTTCATCGATCAAACGAAGGAAGCGCAGGGAATCAGACAAAATGACGGATGCATGCACGTGAACCTGAGAGGCTCCGAAAAGCAACGGAGTAACGTGCATCTCTAGCGATCCAGCAACGTGGTCGAATCCGACCCCTGCAGATCACAAGCATCAAATTAGTGTGACTACCACAAGGCAAAATAAAAATAAAAATAGGTCTTACAGTTCATAACGATGGTCTCGGAAGTCAATCCATAAGCGGTACCCTTGGAGGTACAAGCAGCCAGGATGGTCCGGTGGGTGTGTACGACCACTTTTGAAAGACCAGACGATCCAGAAGTTAAGAAAAAAATTGCTTCATCGTCGGGCTGGACAGGACGAGAAACCCAATCAAAAGGCACGCTATAGACCTCGGATGCGATCCTAATCGCAGAGAGAAGGTGTATATTTAACCCGGGAATAGACTTGATTTGATCTGCGCCTGCCACGCTCGTAAGCCAGGTGGTCGAGCCCGTGACTCTGGTGATGTGTGCTATATGCGCCTGCTTGTGTGCTTTCTGGGAACTGAGAGGGGGTTGGAGACAAGGAATATAACCAGCTAGGATGCAGGCCCAGATGGCGTCCATGTTGTCTTCATGTTCGGTCAAGTAAACAAGTATGATGGACCGGGTTGGCTTGTTCAACTCGAGAAGCGCTCGAGCGAGGTTGCGTACGTTTTGATTGAATGAACTGAATGTCTTGGTCCGGATAGAAGAGTCATGAGGGGAAGAAGAGATGAAGCTGAGCTCGTGAGAAGGATACTTTTCTGCAGCTTGAAACAGAACGTGGATGAGGGTCGACGACGCATGCTCTGTCAATGGCACAGGGAGGGTTGAAGCCATGAGACTCGTCTAGTACCCCCCTCACATTTGAACGAATCGGCGAGGTGAGCGCTCATGCGAGTTGAACTTTATTTGTGCACTGAGCTCAGACAGGACAAAGTCGCTCTCGACTATCCAAGGTACGTCCCCGCGAATCAGCAATATCACATATACGCTACCCCAAAGGCACGTCTGATTCTCAACACGAAATATCACGTCTATGTCATCCGAATTCTTCTTGGATGAGAGCGGACAAGTGCTGTCACCGTCGGTACCGCATCACAGCAGAGCCGACAAAGTGCCGACGGGAGCCCGAACCACCTGTGGGAATCTCCCATTTCCCTTTCCTTCATCTCCCTTCCTCGAGCAGGAAGTCTCCCCCCACTCGTGCATCCCGAATTGCAACCAATCTGTCCGGGATCGCGCCCCTGCCACCTCATCTCCCAGCTGGTTAACTCCTTGCATAGAGCGTATGATCCGTGCTGGTACCCCACACGGCCTCGGACGGTAATTTCCGTTAGATAGGAACTCTTTTCATTTCCATTTTCACTTCAGCGCAAATCGTTAACATACTGATCATCGTGGCCGATGTCACAATCTTGGTTCAAGGAGAAGTCTTCCAACCAGCCGGCACCGGTACCGCTGGCCCATTTCTAAGAAACACGCTATGCTGCCAGTCTTAGAGCACCACGTTTCAAATTCGAACTCAGGTGGTTCATTTGACTGGTCGATGAGCGCTAAGAGAACTCATTTAACTCTTGTTCATCATCACACATGATCTCGTCGAGGCCAACCCGATTCCTCCACGACATGACGCTCCCACAGGTCTGCATCTGCAGGCAGGCCCGCCTGGTGCACGATCATGATGTGCGGCCGATCCATCACCCGTTTCTCACGTACGAGCGTGTTCCAGACCTTGGCGCCCACACGTAGGACAGCGACGACGTCCGAGTCCGAGTCCGCCGCCGCTCGTTTCATCTGCGTCGCCATGAGAGACTGGACGTCCACCTCGGCCAGTATCATGTAGTATCGGGGCGGCGCAGGCGTTTTTACTTTCTTCTCTCTCTCCCTTTCCTCTTTTTCCGCCCTTGCTCCCTTCTTCTCCGCCCCCGCCGGGACGTACCTCTACATGCGCCCGAGTTGCCTCCTCGAGCGTCTCACGACGTTCATTTCCACGCACTTGTCCACTTCCCGGTTCTCGAATCCCTCCGTCTGGCGGATGAATTGCCAGAGGGCTTCGAGCGACATTCCGACCTCGTCCGCCCGGAGCGTCTCGTACTTGTCCCCGTGGTGCGATGCCGCATATGCGAACGAGCGTTGCTGGCAGTTGAGCGCGAGTGGGCGGGCGGGCGGAAACTGAAGATAGCTTCGCGTGGTGTTGTCGCAGTATACAAGTACATATATGTCTCAAGATGTACGCGTACTTGTCGGCGATGACCACATCATGTTTTTGCAGAGCTTGAACACATGTTTGAGAAAAAATGGAGCAGCCTTCTTGGCCTGCACGTTGCTTTGCGTGTGTCCGAAAGAGATCATCGGGTGAGAACGATAGAAACCGAAATCTTTCCTGAATTCAAGCGCGTACTGACCTAATCGAAAGCGCATATACACAGCGACTGGGACGATGACTATCTTGCAAAACTCCTTGTGGTTAGCCTGATCCGACTCGAGGTCGGGTAAGCCCATCCTGTCCTGCCGAGTACCCCACCAAATCAGGAACCTCTCCCACGTTGCGATGATCCTCTTGTCATGCACGGTGCAGATAGCCTCGAACGCGCTCCTGTTTGCCTTGATCTCGTTCTTGACCCACTTGAGGTAAACTTGCGTCTCTCGGCGTCTCATTTGCGACTTGGGTAGTTTAGCATCGTTGTGCGATCCCGGAGTTCGCGGACAGGAGTGACTTGGTAATTTCACGCCGGTCGCGGTACATTGTGTATAGTTCGTCGAACTTGACTTTGAAGAAGACCAAGGAGTCGATCAGGTATGGCAGTCACTTCAAGCCGACGCGTGAGGTCGAGGTTGTCCTGGGCTTACAATCGATGATGCTCGTCCGGACAACGAACCCTTCGAGCGGTTTCCACTGTCTCGTCTTGGCGACTTCTTCGGCAAAGGTCTTCACTTGCTTAAGCGGATCGTATTCAGTGATCGTCGTCTTCCACAAGCCCCACTCGTCTGTGAACGCGTCCACGACATGTCCTGAGAGTGTGTGGGACTCTTTGAACGACTCGTTGATACCGTGCACGGTGCAGCCATGACCATCGATTGTCAGATGACATCGAAGGAGTCATTTTCGACGACTTGGAAAAAAAAAAAAAATGCCCGCCATCAGGGTGACTGTCCGATGGTTCGCCGTATTGGTCGTTGGATTCATCGGATTCATCAGAGTCGCAAGTAGGGGAGACTTGGGGCGAGAGAGATCGGGGAGCGAGCGCGAGCGGAGTCGTGGCATTGGTTTTGGTGGTATCATTGGAGTGGAGTGGGGGCGATGATGCGAGGCCGAGGGAGGCCCGACAGAGGTTTCGTCGAAGACTTTGGTAACGTGCTGGGAGGGTGGCCGGCGCGAACGCCTGGTGCTTCTGCGCATGGGTAAGGGTGCAACTGTTGTGGACACAGCGGGTTACTCTGCATTGCTGTTGCTGGCGCCGAATGATCGTCTCTCGAAGGGGGCCGTGAGCGTACGCGTTAGCTCGGGGATGAGATGCGCAGGCGGGAGAGCAATTGTGAGGGTCATGTCGGCGTCATCATCGGTGTTGGGCTTGGGTTTTGGCGGGAGTTGGACCTCGAGTTCGAGTTGGAGCTTAGACTCGAAGCTGGACTTGGCTGCAGGGGTTTGCGTGTTGTTTTGACGAGGGGGACTTTCGTGGCTCGCCTCGGTGGAGTGAGCTACAATCTGAGAGGCGCTTTGGGACGGAAGGAGCTGTCCGATGGGTAACCCAAGTATGTGGCTAAGTGGTTTGGCGCGGGCATCGAAACTAGAAGAGGGTCAAGTGTGAGAAAATCCGAATGAAACTATACACGTACCCGAGTTATCGCCAGAGTATCGCTCTGACCCAAGGCTAGAGAGCCTTGAGCCCCTGTCTCCCCTGCTCGACAGCCGCGCAGTCCATGAGGGAACGACATCCGAGTGCGACTGCGATCCGTGGAGCGTCCAGGTCGCGTTCCTTGGCGACGAGGTGGGCTTGGGCTTGTGCAAGTTTGGTGTTGGTGTTGCTACAAAGAGGAAAGAGGAGCGGTGAGTTGTAGATGATTATGTGGCAGTGTCGGGCCCGTGCGCCTCGGGGTCGCCTGCCTCATGGCTTGAACGAAAGTCTCACCACCATATACTCAGCATAGCGCCAATGACTTCACAGGTCAATCTAGCCATGAATCGAACCATGTATGTGCATGTACTTCTTTGTATCACGGAGTAACTTGTTGAGGACGATTCTAGAGCAAAGAAAATCAACATCAAAGGTAAGCCTAGTGTACACGTTTCTTGTTGTGCATAAACCGACCTTGTTTCTCCTGTTCTGTTAGCAATAGCAATCGAACTTCCCTCTGTCGGGCAGCGAAAGCGTCTTCTCTCAAGGCAATATCAAGTCAAATTCTCCATAGGCGATACATCGCAGGTGACGAAGAAAGCAAAACAGAAAAAGAACTGTACCACTTGGGTCGACAATTTCTTTCTGTGCGTACATGTTCGTCCTTCGATGCCAGAGAACTGAGTTCTCTCAGTGACGGCAACGACGACTCCGTCCTTGTTGCTGAAGTATACCGAAACCATCGTATTAAACCGCGGGAACTGGTCGGACGCCTCGATGAAACCGTTCGTACCATTCTCGGCAAACTCACTGCGGACAATGGTATGAAGACTTTCTTTGCCGTCCGTTCTGCTGATGCGATCTTTCCAATCAGTCTTCCAGGCGCGTCTTCCAAGCTTGAAGCACACACCCGATGGTTCCGATCTTTCGGGGATCACCATCAAATTTGCGCTGACCGTTAGCGCACCCGGGAACACCAACGCAGACGAACGTCAAGCTGAACAAGCAGTAACCGAGGAGACCGCAGCGACCGACGCACTTGGTTCCACGCCCACAGCTGGCGGCGTACCAAGCTTCACGGTGGACGTTGACTCCAGCCAACCTATTCAAACATCCACAGAGGGGACCAAAGCCATCGACGCACCTCGTTCCACACCCGCAGCGGTTTGCGTCGCACACACGGCGGTCGACGATGGCTCTAACGCGCACAAACGCCAAGATAAACAAGTAATCACCGAGGAGACCGGAGCGACCAACGCACCTCGTTCCACACCCGCAGTGGGCAGTGTACCAGGCTTGGCGGTCGACGTTAACTCCGACGCGGACAAAAGCCAACTAATTCAAGTAGTCACCGAGGCGACGAGAGCCATCGACGCACTTGGTTCCACACCCGCAGCGGTTGACCTATTATCCTCGGCGATCGACGTTGGCTCAAAGGTTGTGAGTGGAGTAGAAGCATTCAATAATACGTGGGGTACTTTGTTGAAAAGGATTGAACTGTTCAACAAGATCGTGGCCAGTATCGCCGAGGTATTTTGATATTTAGTCTCTCGACACTCCCGCGATCTCACTGCAAGACAGGTTCATCCCTACGCGTCGCTTGCTTGGTCTGTTATATCCGCTGCGGGCCGAGTATGTCTCTCTCTCAATCATATCCCTGTCGCTAATTGATCGCGGTGTCGCACACAGGTGCTAGTAGACCAGAAAAATCGCGATGATCGGGTCGTTCGCCTCGCAGCCATGATGAGTGACGCCTTCGACTTCACCAACGACGCCGAACATTTGAAGGCGATCGAGGCACACAAGAAGGCTATCACGCTTCTGATACAGCAAGTGACGGAGTGTGGGTTCTTCGTCATTGAATACGCCCAACGAAAGAACTTTGGTCAGTAGTCGTCGAATCCACCTTGCTTTCGTCTGAACTCTATATGCAGGCGCACGGATGATAAAATACACGTTCTCTGATATAGATGCAAGGATCAACGATTACGGGACCAAGTTAACAGAGCTCAAGACCTCATTCCTGGAAGGTGTGGCGGTGCAAACGGGTATCACGGTCGTTCGTATGATGAATACTGTGGATCATGCCTGTGAGTCTGACCTGTTCAACGGACTCTCGAATGTTTATGAACCTGCATACAGCGAAAGCCATAGACCTGAATGACATACCATACGCAGGTGGTGCCAGATATGTGCAGGAAAAGGGATGCCTTCCTGGGACACGCGTGTCCTTGCTTGGCGATATTTGTGATATCCTCAACAATCACGACAAAGATGCCCCAAGAGTGTGCTTGCTCACTGGCGTGGCTGGATCGGGCAAGTCAGCCGTGGCTCACACGATCGCTCGACTCTACAATGAGCAGAAGCGACTGGGCTCGTCGTATTGCTTCTCCAGTACCGATGTCGCCAGGCGAAACCCCCAAAATCTGTTCAGCACTATCGCACGGGACTTGTCCGATCACGACCCGCAGTACAAATCTGCCCTTTGGGATGTCGTGAAAGACGACCGTGCGCTTCGCATGTGCACATCACCCGCCGAGCAGATCGAGCAGCTCATCATCGAACCTTTCGGACGTCTCAACCCCATCGGGCCATTGGTGGTCGTCATAGACGCCCTCGATGAAAGTGGCAGTCGAACCAGTCGCGGCCAACTTCTAAAAGCTATGTCAAAGCACATTTCCGAGAACACCCTTCCAACCAACCTTCGCTTCTTGATCACTACTCGACCCGAAGATGATATCTTCTCCACGTTCTTCTCGTCAAACTTAAATCTGGTACATAAGCAAATGGGAAAGATTCCCGAGAAAGCTGTGGATGAAGATCTTCGGAGGTTTATCCATCATTCACTTCATCATCTTACTGTACTAGAAACTGCCTGGCCTCAGCAAGAGTGGTGTCGACTGCTCGTCCACCGTTCACAACGTCTCTTCCAATGGGCTTCCGCTGCTTGTAGGTTTATTACAGGAGAGGGCTCTACTGGGGTTCACCCATCAAGGCGGCTGAAGATCCTTTTGGAGCAGGGAAAGAATACCACAGTCCGGCCTCTAGATGACCTATATCATACCATCCTAGGACAACTGTTTACATTACCTGAGGCTCAGCAGTCCTTCCGAAACGTGATGGCCATTGTGCTGGCATTGCAGGAGCCACTCTCATTGACGTCCCTTTCTTTGTTGTTCGAAGCACAAGAAGAGTGGGATGTTTGGGCTATCATCAAACCCATGGGCTCGTTGTTGGATGGAGTACATGATGAAGAGAAACCCATCCGACCACTCCACACATCATTTCGTGACTTCTTGCTGGACCGAGAGCGGAGTTCCATCTTCCATGTAGTCATCCAATCCCATCACTCTCTATGCCTTGGCCAAGCTCTGATTGCATGCATGAAAAAGAAGCTTCGGTTCAACATCTGTGATCTCAAGGACTCTCGACAGCTCAACTCCACTATCCCTGATCTGCCAAGTCGAGTATCACAAGCTTTTCCCCCTCAGTTGGCATACTCTTGTCAATACTGGATGGTTCACCTGCAAAACTCTACCCCTGACCAAGATGTGTGGCATGAGACTGCATCTTTCTTCAAAAATTTCCTCCCCTACTGGCTTGAAGCCATCAGTTTTCTCTCAGTCATCTCACCACAGACAATGATCTTATCTGCCATAGAGGCCTGCAACAGTCTTTCAATGTGGGCCAAGGTGAGATGATTCATGACAATTTGTGTTCAATATTGAATGTGCATGATGACAGGACCATGAACTTGGCATGATAGCATCAGAGACATCTCAATTCATCCAAGTGTTTGCTCCAGTTCTAAGAGACTCCACTTGCCATCTATACCTGTCTGCCATGCCTCAAACCCCCTCTGGCTCTCCACTCTGTGCACTCTGGTCTAATCACCTGCAGAAACATACATCCATCACCTCTGGGCATCCTGCAAACTGGCCAGCTGAGGTTCATGTCATGTCAGGTCATCAAAAATGGGTCAGCTCTGTTGCCTATTCACCTGATGGGACTCACATTGTCTCTGGCTCTTGGGACAAGACTGTTAGGGTTTGGAATGCAAGCAGTGGCCAACTTGTCACAGGTCCATTTGAGGGACACACAGACAGAGTCACCTCTGTTGCCTATTCACCTGATGGAACTTGCATTGTCTCTGGCTCTCGGGACGATACCATCAGGGTTTGGAATGCAACCAGTGGTCAACTTGTAGCAGGTCCATTTGAGGGGCACACATCTGGTGTCAACTCTGTTGCTTATTCACCTGATGGAACTTGCATTGTCTCTGGCTCAGATGACCAGACCATTATGGTTTGGAATGCAACCAATGGTCAGCTTATGGCAGGTCCATTTGAGGGACACACAGAATCAGTCCAGTCTGTTGCCTATTCACCTGATGGGACTCACATTGTTTCTGGCTCAGAGGACAAGACCATTGGAGTTTGGAATGCAATCAGTGGTCAACCTGTAGCAGGTCTGTTTTATGGACATACAGATTCAGTTGAATCAGTTGCCTTTTCACCTGATGGGGTCCACATTGTCTCTGGCTCAGAGGATAAGACCATCAGAGTGTGGAATGCAACCAGTGGTCAGCTGGTGGCAGGTCCATTTGAGGGACATACACAATATGTCACATCTGTTGCATATTCACCCAATGGGGCCCACATTGTCTCTGGCTCTTGGGATAAGACTGTTAGGGTTTGGAATGCAACCAGTGGTCAGCTTGTGGCAGGTCCATTTCATGGACACACAGAACCAGTCACCTTTACTGCCTATTCACCTGATGGGGTCCACATTGTCTCTGGCTCTTGGGACAACACCATTAGGGTTTGGGATGCAACCAATGGTGTAATAGTGGCAGGTATTTCCAAGCAAAACACAGGATCAATATACTGTGTTGCATACTCATCTGATGGAACCTGCATTGCCTCTGGCTCAGACAACAAGACCATCAGTGTTTGGAATACAACCAATGGTCACCTTGTGGCAGGTCCATTTGAAGGAAATCAAGCATGGGTCAGCTCTGTTGCCTATTCACCTGATGGGGCCCACATTGTCTCTGGCTCAGGGGACAAGACCATAAGGGTTTGGGATGCAACCCATGGTCAGCTGGTGGCAGGTCCATTTGAGGGACACACAGGTTCTGTCAACTCTGTTGCCTATTCACCTGATGGTACCCACATTGTCTCTGGCTCAGGGGACAACACTATTAGGGTCTGGAATGCAAGCAATGGTCAGCTTGTGGCAGGTCCATTTGAGGAACACGTGGGATTTGTCAACTCTGTTGCCTATTCACCTGATGGAGCCCATATTGTCTCTGGCTCAGGGGACAGGACCATAATGGTTTGGGATGCAACCAATGGTCAGCTTGTGGCAGGTCCATTTAAGGGTCACAAATCTGATATCAACTCTGTTGCATATTCACCCAATGGGGCCCACATTGTCTCTGGCTCTTGGGACAAGACTGTTAGGGTTTGGAATGCAAGCAGTGGCCAACTTGTGGCAGGTCCATTTGAGGGACACACAGAATCTGTCAACTCTGTTACATATTCACCTGATGGAACTTGCATTGTATCTGGCTCTAAGGACAATACCATCAGGGTTTGGAATCCAATCAATGGTCAACTGGTTGCAGGTCCATTTGAGGGACACACAGATGAAGTCAATTCTGTGGCTTATTCACAAGATGGATCCCACATTTTCTCTGGGTCATGGGATAACACTATTAAAATGTGGAGTGTACAAGGTCTTCTCTCCCTTGGTGCTCTGAATAGAACAGATGGTTGGATCAAAGGTTCTTCTGATGTTGGCTGTTTTGGGTGGGTTGCACCTTGGAATAGGCATCTTGCTTATCTTCCCTGCCACTCTTTGATTATAACTCCTGACAGTGTTTGGCAGCTTTCCATTGATCAATCCTTGTTTGGAGAGTCCTGGGTATCTTGTTGGAAATGACTGGCTTGTGCAATCTCTTGATTATGATACATTGTGCCTTGGTCCCTCTTATGTTTTGTACTTGTACATTGCTCTTTACAGAATATGTCGACTGATACTGAATCGAATCTATGAAGCATAGTAGTGGAAAAATATAAACAAGAAGAAAAATAAAATACTCGGATGCTGCTAGAGAGATAAAACAGTGATTAATCAAAATAATCAAGTCTCATCCTCTCGGCTCTGCCTTGCCTTTGGTATCAACTCCTTCATCGAGAACGCCCGCTCCACAGCGCACTCCCCTCCCCGTCCCCATCATCTTCATCAAACAGCGCAGGCGGCGTATCAGCGAACATCGGGTGTAGACTCGTCCGCACGCTCTTGCGTCACACCGTGACCGTACCAGCAGCGGCCGTGGCATCCGTCTCCGTCGACACCGTCAACGAAGGCAGTACCGACGACTCTGACACGTTGGGATGGGCGTGCCCGTTCCCAGTCGTCATCGCAGCAGTCCGCACCACCGGAGGAGGCTCAGGCTGCGGCGGCGGAATCATAAACGAAGGCTCCGGGGACCACGATCGTAAGCCCGACGGCGACAGCATCGACTGCAGCACCTCACCGTTCAAACTCTCCCAGTCGCATACCAAGCTCTGATTTTTGACGTGCTGCTTGTGTGCGTGTCCATTGCTGACCTGGGCCTGAGGTCGCGCATGCGGTTTGGGAGGACGACCCAGACGATGGGGGTTCGAGTTGAAGGTTGAGAAGCGGATAGTGTGTGCGAGGGCGTGGGCGACGACGATAACATTGCGAGGTGCACGTCCACCTCTGACAGGACGCCGAACGTCGGTGCCTCATCTTCGCGGTATCCAGACGGCTCGTACCAGCTGTGATCGTCGCAGTGCGTCTTGGTAGGGGCGCGCCCTGGCCCGGACTAGCTTTGGCTTTCAGCTGTTTGGCCTCATTCCCGCTCCCGACCATCACCTCCCCGTCCGACTGTCCCTGATCGCTCACCGTCAGACCCGCCACGGATGTCTTGCGACGCTTCGTCGTGCTCCGACGCGCCGTTCGCGATTTACCCAGGCCCGTCGCTCCAGTCAAGGTGTCCGTCGCCAGCCCTCTTCCCGATGCTATGTTCATCACCTTTGAACCAGGGCCCACCCCATCCATTCGGACAGTCTTCGACACATGCGCGGGGATGCTCAACGTCGACCCGTTGCCACTGCCTATCCCGCTCCCACTACCGCTGCCATTCCCGTGGCCCTGCCCTCGCCGTGTAGACGGCGACCCTGCAAGCGCACGGCCCTTGCGCACCCGCGACCCATGCCACCCAACGTCCACCATCGTCGATGTTGCTGTCGTTGCCGTATCCACTGCAGTCGTGGTTGCGGTAGCCTCGACGTCCAAATCCTCGTCCGCAGGTCCCCCACCCCGGATCCGTCCGTCTGTTCGCGTAACCCACCTCCTCCCCCTTTTCCGTCACCTTTTTCACCTTTTTTCACCTTTGACTCCTCGTCGCCAGCTTCCCCCGGCCCTGGCATCGATACTGGCCCGTCCAGACGGTTCAGGAGACCCACGCCCGTCCGAGTCCTCCACCAGTAACCGCCCCTCGCCCTTTCTGCTGCTGACCCTTGTTGAGTTTTCGAAACAAGCCCCGTAGCGAACCGAAAAACGCCAGCGAGGTCCGGCGCTCGCGTTTGGCTGGCTGTGTGGGCGTCAGGGTCGGTCCCGAAACTGGAGCCCAATCTAATCCAATCCCAAATCCCAACTGGGACCCAACGCAGGATGCGCTAGCGCGTGTTGAAGTTCAAGTCCGTGCCCTTGGTGTGTTCAGTGAGACCAGTGCGTTCGGTGGACCGGGATCGTCGGTAGACGTATTTGGTGCGACGGGTGTTAGAACCACGGATGGTCCGGGACTAATGACCATCGATTGTCGGATGACGTCGAAGGGGGTCATGTTCGACGACTTGAAAGGGACCGTCGGATGGGTCGCCATATTCGTCGTTGGATTCTTCGAATTCATCAGAGTTGCTGGTGGCACGAGTAGGGAACACTTGGGGCGAGAGAGATCGTGGAGCGAGGGCGAGCGACGTTGTGGCATTGGTTTTGGTGGCATTACAGTGGAGTGGGAGTGGGGGCGTTGATGCGAGGCCGAGGAAGGCCCGTCAGAGGTTTCGTGAAGACTTGGACAATGTGCTGGGAGGGCGGGCGGCGTGAACGCCTGGTGCTTCTGTGCCTGGGTGAGGGTGCGGCCGTTTTGGAC
>JBBPPF010000392.1:0-20981 GCA_038091815.1 Leccinum obscurum | reverse complement strand
AATTCAACCCAACGTAAACGATAATTGTTTAGGGGGATAGCAACTTAATTACGTCATTTATTTACTACTGTGGACATTTTGCACAGAATCCCTACAGACGGTAATGACCTTGCTTACGCAAGGTGATGTGGAGCTGTAAGTGACGAGTGTTGTGAGAAATATATACCTAAATAAGAAAGCTGTCTTTATCTCGTATCTCAACAAAGACGACCAATGGCACATGCTCGTTCAACTTGAAGCCATCCGACATGCGCACGGCACTCATCATGAATGTCTCCCCAATTTGGCGGCCAATGATGTCGGAGGTGCTGAATCGCATGGCAGCGTTTGAGTCATCGCTTTCCGCACAACAACCGAACATAAAGTGATGTGTTTTGTACTCTCGATTGTAGCTCACATTTGAAGCTTGAAGTCCCAACCCCCCCGAATGTGGCCTGAGACGCATCGTTCTTGCTTCACCTAACACGTCGTCCGTCTTCCCCTAGCTCCAGCACCTAGTTATCAACCACAACAGGAACCGTGATACAACAGTTATCCTCGACTATGACCCTCAACCTGCCTGCATCTCCCCATCTCCAGGGGATACAACTTTTGATTCCACCGAGATGATGCTCGATTCTTAGGAGCAACAAAGCGCCTCCGATCTAGTTGGTGAAGCGGTGCCACTTCAACTCTTCTGGTCTCATCTCTCCCGCCACACTTGTCTTTACTACAATATACACCGCTCTTCTGTGATGGCTTCACGACGATCGTAAATTCGGTCTCGCAGCCTCCGCAACCTCGTGCACAACCACTTCGCCCCTCAGTATATTTCGATTGAATTATATTCTCCTCGTCGTGGACCGATCCCACCTTATCTCCGAACACCGAACACCCGTGTTTTATCGACCAGTGCATGCACTATCCGTCTATCGCTGATTCTTTTCGGAGTATTTCTTTCCGAGGGATCCCATGTACTCGTATCACAGCGCATTTTTACTTTCAACTCAATGCTCAGAATCCACAAGGACTACAACCATTCGGCGATGCAGTTGATCGTTTTCGGGCGATGCAATTTGGTCGCACGAGTCAGGGCTGTCGAGACCTAATGTTCCAGATCCTTGATCAAGGAACCGCGTTTCGATACGCCGACGTATTCATTAGTGATATTTGCAACGGGCTTGTCGATCAGCGCTCAGCTACACTTGCCTTCAGATGTATAATAGCTTTGCGAATCATGTTTGTAACTTTCCTGTAACGATTACAATTACGTATAGAGTTCGAACTTTTTGACTTGTTTCCACATGAGCAGAATTCCCCCGTCTCTGCTATATCTGACTATCTACAACCCTACTCTTCGACCTGACGTCTCCGCGACTGACGAGGATGACGAGGACGCCGAGGAACAGGCCCAAATTCTATTCTACACATCCTGCGACCGAGCTGTATCACGCGACAAGATGCTGAGGCAAGTCGGGCTGGCGAAGGCGCTCGTTAACTTTGCAGAGTGAGGGAAACCAACATGAGACCTGTGCGGTGTGTGCAGAACTAAACGTTGCGCCAGGATCTTCCATTCAACAGATCCATGCCAGAATGTTCATTCGCAGTCCAGACGCATGACCATGGTCAACCCGGAGCCCAACTTTTGGATGCACGTGGTGAGTCCCGTAGTGCGAGGCTTCCACCGGTATCGCTCGTTTCGAGCTCTCTCTTTTGTCGTTTTTCAGGCCGTCGAACTGGCAAAGACGCCGCGTGCTCCGGTCGTGAAACCCAAGGTCCGAGATAATAAAGGCAAGGGAAAGGCGAAAGAGGAGGAATGGAGTCAGACGCCACAGTGGGAGTATCACGACGGCGTGCTGCATGACTCTGCGATACGGGCGCATCTCATGCGGGGCTACGAACAATTCAAGGTTCGGTTTCGACATGTGCCTTTGCTTCTACCGCGGGCTGACTGATTGCGGCGACTCCAGTTGACCCACGGTTCTTTTTCCTCGATATTGTCCTCCTTGGGGCAACAAGCTTTGGAACTGCAGTTGGAGCGGTTCTTCACTGTCTGGGCGTGGACGTGGGATCTAGACAAGGGTTTCAGCCTCGGCGTAGATCTCGGTGCGCCCACGTGTACAGCCATGGTTGGGACGGTCAGTCGACCTGACTTGTCCCTACAGGCTTGACTCTCCATCCATCCTATTCATTAATCCTTCCCGCTATCGATAATTTCTCATCACAGATACCCGAGGGAGTCGCTGTACTCGTATTGACACAGAGTCACGTTGCTCCCTCCAGCAAATATAGAAGTTCGCGATACCCCGTTGCATTGGCACGACATCTAATGAACAAAGTTACTTGGACGGCCGGATCCGCTACGCCTTCCGCCTCGACGACTCGTCCGGAGACAGTGGGCGGCGTATCCCGCGGAGAACACGACGAACGACAGGTGGCTGCGAGCACGGAACCCCTTCCGTCGGGCGGTTTTCTTGGTGTAAGCATAAGCGTGAGTATGGACGTCACGAAATGGGCCTGGCCATCATTCGGCAAAAATTTTGGCCGCAAAGAAGCAGCAACGAACACGGGTGACGGCAACCTCGCGTACTCTGCACCCGGCGGATGCGCTGAGGCGCAGGTCGATCAAAGCGCGCTAGAAGATGCCATGGCGTCTGAGAACTCGTACACTGTACCTACGGAGAAGTCTTCCACGCTCCACGAGCACGAGAAACCCCCGGTAAACGCGGACTCTGACGTCGCAGAAGCGGACACGCCTCGTCCGTCGAGAGTTCCTTCTCCCACTTTGGAAGCTTCGAAAGCTTTCCTGGATTGCTCGCTACCGGGCGTTGACGCTTCCGCGACCACCGTCGACGTCGCGGAGAAACCGCAGTTTACTTGGACGGACGTGTTTCTTGCCCTCAGTCGC
Source organism: Leccinum obscurum (assembly GCA_038091815.1). Lineage (NCBI taxonomy): Eukaryota > Fungi > Basidiomycota > Agaricomycetes > Boletales > Boletaceae > Leccinum > Leccinum obscurum. The sequence continues at coordinate 18,094 of JBBPPF010000392.1, read as the reverse complement.
GAGTCGCTGGCGATTTTTCGGAGGAGGGTATACCTACTCAAGGTCAGCATGGATGGCGTCGTTATATAATAGGCATTCAATCCGCTTCTCAGCGCGATGGGTACGCTGTTGCGTTGCTCGATAGTGGTTCGGAGGACGTGGAAGCATGGGTCGAACCAAGCCTGCGCTTGCTCGAAGACGTGGACAAGATCGTCAGCGAGGACAGTCTTCGGTAGGTGCGGAGCGTGACTTTGGTGTACTGCTCGTTGACCGGATACCCAGAAATATGACGGCCTCGCTGCCATCTGCGACCAAGATTCTCCAGCCGAACGACAGCCACATTATCCAGGTTGGGGACTATGTGCATGCGAGTGGAGTGGCGCCCAACTCGGATTATCTGTTCGAAGCCAAAAGACTGTTGGACAGGTAGGGCGCGCCGTCGACTACACCCGGTACGATGACTGACGATGTATTCAAGAGAACGAGCGGTGGACGAGGTATTCTCCAGAGGCTTGCATCCTCAACACTGGCATGTGGGCGCTCGGGTCGCCGATCCCGCTGAAGACGAGAACGAGGAGGCATATCTGGAGGTGTCCCGCAAAGAGGCGACCCTGTCGGACGTTGATAATATATTGCGCGGGCTATACAAGACACGTGTCTAGGACGACGAGTCGAGATGCGGATGAACCTGTGGTTAATATAACATTCCGGCGGTCTGACGTTCGAACCGGGCGACCTAACTCAGATCTGACGGTGATGGAGTGGATGCACGCTCGGCTGACATGATGATGGCATCACTAAAAAGTTGACGTCCGCGCGCTGTCGAACGACCCCGCTTCTCCGAGCTGTCCATGGTGCATCCTGATCAAAGGATAAACGAATTGGCCGGTGACCTCTAACCACCTATAGATAGACTATGCGGCGCTAGAGCGAGCGTACCTGCGGGTCTGAGTGATGGTGTACCTAGTACCAGATGGGCCACGAATATGGCGATATCAGGTGGGGATGGAGAGCGCCTTTTAGTACAACAAATTAAGTACTGTAAATGGTGGATGCCGTCACTTTGGTAGGTGGTTTCGCGCTTATGTCCAATTACTTATGAGGGTTGTTTTCTCAGCCTTCGGAGCATGTGCAGCGGGCTCAGGTACTGCTTCTGAAGGGTTTACTCTCGCACCCCGAACCATGCTCACCTCGTGGGTCCCACGACGGAAGCGATTCAGACCCGTATTCTTTTTCCTCACACCCCATGGAATACTTAACGTGTTGGCGACCCTACCGTCTCGGTTCTCGTTAATCTCTCCCTTTGGCCCCTCGCTCTCCCTTTATACCACTTCCAACCAATAACCTTCCGAGTTCTGCTCGCCACCATGTCCTTCTCCGTCAAGGCTTCCCTGAACTTGAACATAATCGTCGTCGGCGGAGGTGAGCATTTCATTTCATTTCATCCATGGTCCCTCGTTCGACCTTCATTCATATTTCAGGCGTGTCCGGTTTGGCTGTTGCGTTTAGGCTTGCTCAGGCCGGCCACATCGTCCGCGTCATCGACAAGTCGAGACCCGAAAAGGTACGCCACCCCGCGTTTGCAGATCCGTCTCGAACCCCACGTTTGACGTTTGACGCGTCCTCGTCGTCCCTGTCGTGTCTCCAAACACACATACGCTGCGGCACGCACATGTACAGAAAGCGTGTGGCGTGCGCGTCCCACCAAATCTCACGAAAATCCTAGAAGAGTGGGGTCTTGGAGACCACGTCGCTCGATGGGGCAAACCGACCAGGCGAAGTCACTGCTACTCGAGTGAGTGTGCTCGCCTGAAGAACGATCGTGGTCGATGACGCGTCTCCCTCTCTCTCCTCTCGGCAGTGGACACCGGCGAACTGGTGGGCCATTTATTGTGGCCACAAACGGAAGTGCTCGAGGAGATCGGAGCGGAGTACTTGCTGATGCATGTAAGCCGTCTCATCTGCGCGTTGTGTCATCCAATGTGTCATGGAGCCTTACGTTTGCCCGTTCCATGATAGTACCAAGACCTTCACGCGATACTGTATGCCGCCGCCAAGTCGGCAGGCGTCCAGATATCTTACGATACCCTTGTCACCAAGGTCTCCGCCAACCCTCCGAGAGTAGAATTGGCATCGGGCAAGACGTTGGACGCGGACATGATCATAGGAGCGGACGGACCGTGTGGCGTCGTGCGCGAGGCTGTCGATCCTGACGGACCGCGGAATCGAGGGCGGCGCGGAACGGATCCAAGCTTCTCTGTCTACGTGTGAGCACCATCGTGGGCAGAATTTCGATTTTCGAGCATAAACACTCAAGGGCCATCATATCTCTCAGCGCGACTATTTCCCGGGAACAGTTGCGCAAAGACCCCGAGCTTGACGCATTCACAAATCCTGATTTGGGCGGTGTACAGGTAAGATTACCATCCCCGTCCAATCTTCCGTTTCCTTTCTTTTTTTTTTTTTCTTTTCTTCTTTCTAAATTAATTCCGACAGTACCCTATCTGGATGGGTACTTCTTCCCATGTGGTCGGCTTTCCCGTGGTATGTACATGCTCTTCTTGGCGACCCTTTTTTGCGTTATTCACGCGGTGAACTCGTCAGCGAGAAAATAGCGAATACACGATACACATCTTTTCGCCAGATCAGCCGGGCGATTCAAACGACGGTTCAGACGACGAATGGAATTTTGCGATACCCAGGAGGAAACTCCGGTTCTCCGTAGAGTCAAAGTACGCGATTTGCTCCGATATTCAGACACTTTTTCTCACTCTTGTCGACCAGGCTCCAGCGGCTGCTGGACATGTGTCCGGTATTTCAACGAAAACGGTACATCAAAAGAGAACCGCTGACAGATTGGGTGGACGACTCGGGACGGATCATCTTGATGGGCGAAGCGGCTCACCCGTCGCTGGTGAATGAGTTCCTGCCGTCTGTTTACCACAGTCATCTGACGTCGAAGACAGCCATGCATCACACATAGTGCAAGTCTCCAAGTGGAAGACGCCGAGGTTCTCGGAGGGCTGTTATCTCGACTGAGGCGATCGGGCCAGTTACCGCACCTCGTGGAAGCGTTCCAGGAACTTCGAGAAGAACGTTGTCGAAGTGTGCACGAGAAAGAGATGATGGGCTTTCGGTTGGTATGGCTACCCCCTGGTGGACGCCGGAACGAGCGGGATCAGTCACTGCGGGCTATGGTGACGCTAGGGCTACAAGGTTGGAGCGAGGACAAGATGAGATGGCAGTGGGAAGACATCAGTGAGGTGCTCGCATACAGTGCCCGGGAAGCTGCGGAAGACTGGTGGGTGAGCTGGGGTATGCTCCGGGAACGGAGTCTATCCATCTCCGTGAGTCCCAAACTGATTAACGCGGGGGGACAAGATATAGCAGTGGCATCCTGATGTTTTTCTTGGACTGGTTTCGTATTGTGGCATGGCTATGTTAACGGACAGTACAATTCACATGTAGAACTCTGGTTTTCTTGCATTGATACCATACTCGGCGAGTGCGGCGCTCAGATCATCCATGGTCAACGTCGTCCGTGTTTTGTCCTATGGGGAACTCGTCAGGGACTGATAGATGAGAGCAGGGCTCTTGCGAAGACAAACCTTGGCCGTTCCTGGACCAGAAATAGTAGCACGAGCTCGCCCACCCGCTGCGTTGGTGCGTATACGAGCATGTTGGTATGAATCGGAGGCGATGTCGGAGACAAACTTTTGAGCAGCGAGGGAAAGAAGTCGTTTCCTTGGCGAGAACAAGACGTGAGCATATGCATGCACGGTCGGACGGGGCGTCTAGCTCACAGGCGAACATCTTCGCATTCGAATCCGACCCTCTGGAGATAGTAGTCGGTTACCTCGTTGGGGATCTACGACCGCAGACGATGAGGCAAGGAGCGAGCGAGGGAACGGATGAGGCGACGTACGAGGGGCTCGTAGTCGTCAAGCATGAGGAGGAACTCTGCTAGCGTGCGATCCTTGCGAGCGTCCTCGGCTGCCTGGCGCGTTTGAGGCTGAGAAGGGGCGGCGGCGGCGGCGGTAGGGTGCTGTGTAGCATCTGAGTGGTATGAGAACTGGGACGTTTGTGGTTGAGGCTGGGGCGTCGGCGAATCCGAGTACGTCGTCGAGGCAGACATGGTTGCCGTGTCGGAGTTTGCCGATCCCGGCAGCTGCCAGGTATATAAAGAGACTCGGCCACCCAAACACATCTGTTTTTTCATCCCCATTTCAACCCGTGAGTGTCTCTCCCCCTTCTGTCCACTTCATGATGTTTGAGGCATTTGGCTTTATGCGGGACAAGTCCTGCACTGCAGAAAAACCATCTCAGCTACCTTCAGTGGCCATATCCACTGCTTTTTCTGATCTTTTTTCTGTTTCCATCATACCAGCGTGCTGACCGATTTCATCACAGTCTATTGTGGCCTCTCTTTTGAGTTGGTGATAGAGTATGATGAACTATTTATGTACTATCGATGTGTATAGTCTCATGCAAGAACTATACCGTGTCCATTTTGATGAGATTGAGGTCGTCAAATGGGCTTTTGCTCGTGTCTGCAACCTCTACAGCAGCCAGTAGGACATCGACATCTGGTGAGACGACGAATCTCTTGCTGACTTCCCCCAGCACGTGAAGCTTCTTGTTTTCCATGTCCAAGTGAATTGCTTGTTGGAGGAACGATGGTTGCGTGGCTTCTGAGACCTGGGACAGACAGATTTGTGGGTAAACGGTACCCAGAAGGGGAACACGTACATTCAGGACGATGCCGTTTCCCAGACGCATCTTTACTGCTCCGCTGCGATAGACCTCGACATGGCCTATCACACCATCTACTTTTAGCGCCTCGGGTCCGACTGGGCTCGCTGGCGTGTCAGATCCTGATGCGGGCCCTGGAGGCTTGGCATCCACCGCAAAGGATACCTTGCGCTTCAGGGTAGAACTGCCCTCACCCCGGGTGTCTACATCCAGCCCTAGCGAGGGTTCCCGATCCGGCACCGAAGAGGATACGAATGTAGGGAATGGCTCCGGAAACTGGAAGAAATATAACCGTTCCTGTCGGATGCCCTCCTAAAGACAGTTGATATATGCGTCCGTGATCCTAGTGAAAACAACGGACCTCTGCCGTATGTGTTTGAATCGTGAAATCATCCATGAGATCTTCAAGATCTTCATCTTCTTCGCTCTCGCTCAGATCGAGGGCATTTGATGCGTCCACGTCCCTGACACTGTCAGAAGTCGGCCCTATGACTCAATGCGTGAACTGGGATGGTTAAACAAAAGGGATGAGGGCAAGCTACCCTGATGATTAGAATCCAATGTTAACGAAATATCTTCAAACTCTGTTTTCACGCCTTTTCTTTTCTTTCTGTCCCGCCGATCTCTTTGCAGGATCTCGGGAGCCATCCAATCCAACTGCCGCACATTCTCCATGTCGATGATCTCGACACCTTCATCAGGGTCTGAGTAAACCTCGTCATCGCTCTCGAGTTTCGGTGTCTGTGCGGTGTCAACGAGCGGATTTTCGCGTTGTTTGTCTTTCTTCAACGTAGGCGCGGGTTGATTCGACAAGTTGGCACCAAGAGTTGATCCAATTGCAGGCCCTTGAGGAACGGTGGGCGTGAAATTTTGTCTTGGGTTGCCACGCCGAGCAGAGGTGCCTGCAAGAGCAGGACCCATTGCAAAGGGGCCGCTAGCAGTCATCTCTACTGCAGGCGGTCGCGGCCCAGCCCCTCTCCCCTCCCCTCCGCGACCTCTTCCCTTGCCCCGCCCTTTGACATTTCCCTTGTCTAGCGACGGCTGTGCGGAAGACTGGGAAGCTTCCTAGAGCCGCTATTCATGGACGTGCGAGGACGAGCAGGGCGATGCGCATACCTGTTTTACTTCACTGTGGATCTACTAGTTGAGAACGAGCGGAATGATTAGCCGTGCTATCGCGTACTCTTTCTTTCTCCGCGCGGGTAGCGTAGGAACGAACTTGAGTTTCTGAGTCCCCTGCCTTGTCACGTCTGACGGTTTCTTGGCGAGACTTGCTATGGCTTTTGGGCCAGAGGATGGCGCGGATGGTTCGCTGTGGTCTGCCATGGTTGGTGGAGCGAAACAAGATGGTATCGGTCACGTGTACATGTAAGTCACTGTGATCCGATCATACCGCGCCAACAAGTTTCAACCACCAAAAAGACCGGACGATGGATCAGGAGACCAAGCATTTGCGTGCCACCTACAATGATATTCACAACATAATCAAGGTGAGCGCTGACAAGATCGCACCGTTCAAGCCGAATATGATCATCGCAATCGGTTCGTACTTTTTACCGCCGATAAGCAACTGCTGACTCTCGCCAAGGTGGAGGGTCGGTCCCATACCCAACTGTACGATTCAAATCACACTAACCCCCGATCCTCCCACAGCGGCTTCTTTCCTGCCCGAGTATTGGTCAGTCTCGGGCAAATAGTCCATATCGGTATGAAACTGAACTCGTGGTTCTTATCTAGCGTACTTTTCTCAAGGACCCGTCGACGAAGAGAAACATTCCTATCCACGCTATTGGCCTTTCTCTCTACGAAACCCTCCCAGGAACAACCGCCGAGCAGATAGGCAACGAGGTCATCCGTACACAATGGCTGTGAGTGTTCGCTGGTATCGATCCGAAATATCACCGATGAATATCACAGGGGACCCGAAGCGGGCAAGGCATTGTTAGGCCGGAGAGTTGTGGTTGTTGTGAGTGATCCATCCTCGAGGCGTGTCATCTGATATATCCATCCATCTCAAATCGCAGGACGAAGTCGATGACTCACGACAAACTCTCCAGTAAGCAGCCAAACTGATTTCTTGACCGATGTTCTAGATAAGATGCACAGATACGCCCTTTCGGAACTCCGAAAGGACGTCGAAACGGAGCTGCAGGCTCTGCCAGAGTCCGAACGCGAAGCTAATCGCACCGAGTTTGCCGTCTTTGTCGTGCACAACAAGCTGAAGCCGAAACTCGGGGCGTTACCCAAAGATGTCCAGTGAGTTCGGACTGTCTGGTGCAGCTTCACATGCTGAGCGATGATGTTCCCATCAGATATTTCCCCGGCGCCGAAGTGGAGGATGTGTGGTAAGATATAGATTCACGTTCATATTCAATGATGGAACGCTGATGAGACATCCGAATGCTTTCTCCTTTTGTGTTGTCTGCCTCCAGGCTAGATTACCCGTGGGAAATGAGGTGAGTATCTTGCAAGTCGTTTTCGTCGTCACTGAATCCACTTTCCTTAGGGATATCGAGGAGCACGATAGACTAGCCGCCGAGGACAAAGCCAGGACGATGTGATTAGGGAGTCTGACATGAGCGATGTGTACAAGTGTACCTTCATATGGAAATAGTATACAACGACAACTGCGTGTTTCAGCATTGCCGTCGTTGTTATATGGAATGACGTGTGCAATATGAACCCGCGAATTCTGTCGAGAAATATGGGGAAGTGCGACAATTGACGCTTTTTTTTTTGGGCACGCTTGTGTTGCCACAGTCTGCGTAGCTTTTCTTCATCTACCCACGAGTCTCGGCGTGCGTTGTTCATTCTGCGACGGTGTTGTGGAACAAAAACTTTGACACTCTCACCCTTGCTGTGTTCAAGACTTTACTTCCTTTCTGCCACTGACCGTCATTCGAGTGCGTACACCACAACAGTGTACGACACAAGTCAGTCCCAGTACACGCAAGTTCGCACTCATGGCGGAGGAGGTCGAATACGAAGGCTTACCATCCAATGCGGGTCTCACGGTGCGTCTCTCTTTTTTCGTTGGCGAGCTGCACCCCTCATTCATCTGTCCCTTGCAAAGGTCAACATGCTGGCAGGTGCTTTGGTGAGCCACCTTCACGTACGCCGGTCGCCCGGCCGGCCGCGAAGAAGCAATCATATCAGGGATGCTCAACTTTCCTCAGGCAGGCATAACGGAACACGCCGTCATGTTTCCTATAGACAGCATCAAGGCTCGTGTGTTGCCTTCTACGACTCTGCGCTGTACTCATCATATTCCAACCTTCACCAGACGCGAATGCAGGTTTTCGCCACTTCGCCCGCGGCAGTATACACCGGCATTGGAAATGCTTTCACTCGAATATCCTCTACAGAGGGCATGAGAGTACTATGGCGAGGCGTGTCTTCAGTGATACTTGGGGCGGGACCTGCGCACGCAGTGCATTTTGGGACGTACGAGGCTGTGAAGGAGCTTGCGGGCGGCAACAACGCTGGAAACCAGTGGCTAGCAACCTGTACGTGTCTCGCACCGCCATCCCTTTGAACACTTTGTCTCTGGCCTCCGTGGTTTCTGTATCTGTGTTTCGTGGCGCATTCGTCGATGATCACTCACATTCCGCGATAGCTCTGGCTGGCGCATCCGCCACGATTGCAAGCGATGCATTGATGAATCCATTCGATGGTAAGCTTTCCTTTTTCTCATCGATTGCCATTCCGTCCACCCAACCACCATCTTGCTTACAGTCATCAAACAACGGATGCAGGTACATCAGTCCGAATTCCGTTCCGTCTTCACCGCGATCCGTGTAGTTCATCGTAACGAAGGCCTTGTGGCTTTTTACGTGTCATATCCCACCACGCTAACGATGTCAATTCCGTTCACAGCCGTGCAATTCACGGTGTACGAGCAAATAAAAAGGGTGCTAAATCCCACAGGAGAGTACTCTCCCATGACGCACATGATTGCAGGTGGTTTGGCGGGTGGTGTTGCTGCTGGTGTGACGACACCACTCGATGTGGCCAAGACGCTGCTACAGACGCGTGGCACGTCGCAAGACCCCGAAATTCGGAGGCTTGGTGGCATGGTCGACGCTTTTAGAGTTATTTGGAGACGAGACGGCATCAAAGGATTTGCGCGAGGCCTATCCCCACGCGTGTTGACCCACATGCCCAGTAATGCCCTATGTTGGCTTTCATACGAGTTCTTCAGTGCGTATCTGGCCTTTGCTGGTTAACTTGTAGCTGACGTTCTGTGCAGAAGTTGCTATACGTGAATGACGGACGCTCTTTTTTTTTTAGACTGGATGAGCGTTCCGTTTTTAATTTGGTAATTTGGTCTGCATGTGCTACTCCTCGCAATATACATCTGCATTACTGCTTTCGCCTATTCCAACATATCTGTGTAGATGATCACTACGTTCTTCCAACTCTCGGGCCTACATACATTGATAGTCATCAGAACACAGATCATGATATGAAGCTGTTCAAAGTATCTAGAACAAGGTAAACGAGATCGATATCCGTTCGAAATACATACATATACATTACAAGCTTGATTCGTGAAACAAAAACGACATTGGTCGAAGTCTCCGTCAAGGTGGTCGCCTTAGTGAAAGGTGGCGTTCGGCTTCTCTTGACTCCTCTCCCATAGCACTCCCCACACTACCCACCAACTCTCGGCAGCCTCTCTACCATGGTATGCAAAGACGTCGCAGATCTCCTCCCATTCCCAGAGGAACTTGGCTTCGTCCCATCCCTTGTGACCTTGCTTCAGCATCTTCAGCAGGGCCTCGTCACGCGCGTCCCTGACGGGGCCAGGAGGCACCCAGAAGGTACCGAACGCCCTCGTCTCCTTGGTAAAAATGGATTGAGCCCGAGGTTCACGAATCTCCTGGAAGGCGTGGGCAAAGGATGATATTTGTTCCTCGGATTTGAGATGAGTGAACAGAGTGGTCAGTACTGCGGCGTCTTCGATTGGCATGCTACAGCCCTGTATGCAGAAGGACTGGAAAAATATATGTATGTGTATCAAAAAAAAAAAAAAAAAACAGATCAACGTGGGCCGACATCGAATACACTAGACGTTTTACCCATATTGGATAGGCAGCCTCGCTCATGACAATCATTCTTCCGTACTCGTCCACCCAGTCCTCGGCGAATTCGCGATGGTATAGTCGTTTACGGAGATATACGGGAGCACGATTCAATAACCGTTTTAGCCTGCAAGGACATTGTCGAAGTCTCCAGAGACATGTTGAGATGCGTGTGCTCACCTCGGTTCGCAATTGATTCTTAGCTTGTTTCCCATGACTGACACTCCGTCAAGGGAGAGATTGTCGCCAAGTTGACCTTCTGCCTCAGCCTCTGGAATAAAAGCGGAGATGGAGCACATCTTTCCCTGATCCTAAAGCACACCGTTGATTAGGAAATGGGAGCATGCTAGCCTTTATGGATCAGCGCACTGTTATGAGCACCTTTACATGGCGATTATCGCCTGTCCAAATTAGATACTACTCGACGTAATGAATGCAATGAGAACAGGCGAGGCCAAAAGAAACGTACATACATTGGGGTCGCTTGGATTATATGATGTGAGTGCATACAGTTCCGGATCATCCTTCAATTGATCTCGGGGGATGGTAGCTCTGTTTTGTTCTTTAGTTCACTTTGTCCATATCTGAGAAAATACATCGACTTACACGTAAATGTTGTGGCCCTCTAATCTCTCTTCGCAAGGCCCGTTGATCGCTTCCCTTACAATACTCCGTGGGCCGTCTGCACCAATGACTACGTGGCCGACCATCGTGCGACCGTCAGACAAAAATATGCGCGGTCGCTTTGGATCAGACCGAACAGCGGTCACAGCTACCCGGAAATGAAAGTGCACTCCCGCATTTTGCGCCGCATCGAATAAAGCCTGACACAGGTCCCGATACTGCGTGCTCATTGAGTGTGTTAGTCGCAACTGTCTGGTTCGCCGACTCACCTGCATCACGAGGTAATCTGCACCCGACTCTTCTAATAGGTCCTCTCGCCATCGGACGCAACCTATCTGATGACCATCATCCACTGAGAACAAGGCATCGAGGTCTCTCAGCAGTGCAGATGCAGGGGAGAAAGGCGCTCACTTGACAGAAACATTGTAGCTCGTATGGGCAATGCATGTCTTTTCAGGTGCTTTCCCAATCCCCATTCTATGAAAAGCTTGGTGAGATTCGGTGGAAGATGTGCACCGCCTTTTCTCTAGATCACAAGAGGCAAGATTGTAAGATAGGAATCGTGGTCGAACAATGAGGTAGACAGACATCGGAAGGACCGGTTCCTTTATCGACTACCGTAACTCTGTGGCCAGCCTGGCGCAACCTGAGAGCCGTAGCTAGCCCGGTGACGCCTACGGACGGAAATTGATCAGGGCGGCGCCGAATGGAGTATGCGATCACGAACCGGCACCGATGATGATAAAGTCTATCGAAAACGGGGCTTTTTTGCAAGACATGGAGGGAAGGTGGCTGAAGTAGTGAAAGGAGACTGCTTGTGAAGCGTGAGCTAGTGGTAATATGATGCAAATGAGCGATCATTGGACGGTCAAGCAACGGCAGACATACCGGGTGGGGATAGGCGCTGAAATTTGATCCTAGCGGAGCCTGGGGCCTGGCACTTGGACGGCGCTGCGTGCGTTGGTTCATTATAATAGGTATGGTAGCGGAGGTATTATCCGCCCGCCGGAAGAATGTCAAGCGGTTACCGGCGTTTTAAGTTGCACCCTCAATTATCTCGGTCTGGGCCGACATGGGACGTACCATATATTAACATGAAATTTTCAGACGGCGTGATGGATTCAGGTGGGTGTACATACATATTTGATGGTAAGTTGCGCTTGGCCTCAAATGACCGCCTGTACCGAATGGCCGTGCGACACAATCGTTCTAGAAGAGAATAATTGAACGGACCCTTATCATGGCATGGGGTGATACCCTTGTTCGCGGGAGTGATCTGAGGCACCGTAACTAACCCAGCAAGATCAAAACTTGAATCAATCGAAACGCAGCCGGTAAGCGGGATGGATGGCGCAATGGATGGAACGTGAAAGACCATTGTGGGTGTGTCCCGCTGACATGTCCTAATGTGTGCAATCCAGTTTCAGGTTACGACAGAACCTTGTGACATATACACCCGTCAACACACACATGCTTCACTCCGTCGACGTCCCTTCCAATGCTCCACAACACTGTCCAGTAATTTATTTCGTCCCCTTTCTTTCCGTACATCATCCTAACTCTTCCACAGGGCACAGAGTCAGACCTCGCAGGAAAGGTAGATGCCTGCAACGGCTGTCCGAACCAGCAGACCTGTTCCGCCAACACTCCAAACGTCCCCGATCCCGCACTCCCCTTCATCCGCGATCGCATCCGCTCCGTGAAGCGCAAGATTATCGTCCTCTCAGGGAAAGGCGGCGTCGGCAAGTCCACCTTCACCGCTCAACTCGGCTGGGCGTTCGCCGCGGACGATCGTGTGCAGACCGGAATCATGGACGTCGACATCTGCGGCCCATCCATACCCACCATCTTCGGCATCGCATCTGAACAGGTCCATTCATCCTCTACCGGCTGGTCGCCTGTATATGTCCAGGACAACCTCGGCGTCATGTCCGTCGGTTTCATGTTACCTTCTGCGCGTGATGCCGTCATGTGGAGGGGCCCAAAGAAGAACGGCCTTATCGCCCAATTCCTCAAAGACGTCGACTGGGGTGACCTGGACTACCTCGTCATCGACACCCCCCCTGGGACGTCCGACGAGCACCTCAGCATCGTGCAATACCTCAAAGAGAGTGGGATTGACGGTGCTGTGCTCATCACGACACCACAAGAGGTCGCTCTGCAAGACGTCCACAAAGAGATCGATTTCTGCCGCAAAGTCGGTCTGCCCATCCTCGGCTTGGTTGAGAATATGTCGGGTTTCGTCTGCCCAAACTGCAAGACGTCTAGTCAGATATTCAAGCCGAGCACCGGAGGTGCGGAGAGGCTAGCCAAAGAAACTGGAGTGGAGCTACTGGGAAAGGTGCCATTGGATCCTCGGATCGGGAAAAGCGCAGACTACGGCGTGAGTTTCTTGGATGAATACCCAGACAGCCCAGCTTCGACAGCATATTTAAACATCATCGATAGTCAGTCCTCGCCGAGTCCCTACCTCCTGTGCCTTTTGCTCATCTTTTCCACAGGAATCAAACATATACTTGGCGACGACTAACGTACCGACCCTGTATCCATGTACAATTAGTATATGCAACCATGATACGTGTAATTGCGATAGCCATGCACAATGTAAACAAAATGGTCTCCAAGTTCAAGATCATTCATCACAGCACTGTCCATCATTCCCCCCCTGCATCTATATCTCGGCCTCTCCTGCCCGTAAACTCGAGCGGCATCTCGCTCGGCGGTGCATCTGCCTCCGACTCTCGATCCGTAAGATACCTCCCTATAGCCCCTGGTAGCCCCTCCACGCTCTCGTGTATGGAAACGGTAGAAAGCGTTCGTAACAGTTTGCGAACGGTGATGTCTCCCCCAGTGGTCGAAGCAGCCCTTGACCGCGCGGGAACGACGTACGTTTCGCTTGGAAACTCTATTCCATTTCCAGGACCATCGACAACCGCGGATGGGGCATGCTGTGCCGTCGATCCCAGTGGAGAGGTCGACTGTCGGCCGGCAGGCAATATACTGGACCGCCGGGCATAAGTGACAACGGGGTCAGTAGGGTTCGCCGTCTGAAATACTTCCGACGCCGTAATAGTAGGAGGCGCGAGAGTATCCACGTCGTCTCGTTCTTGTCCAGGGCTGCTCACCCGAGGTAACGATGCATCCAGGAACTTGTTGTCCCTTTCCACCACAGGCGATCTTATCGATTGTACGGGCGATAATCCAGGCGAAGACGCGGCGACTTGATCCTTCTCGGCCAGGCTAGGGAACGGGGTCGTCTCCGGCTTTATTTCTCGCACCTCCATTCTATAATCTTCGATCTCTTTCCACAACGCATCTCTAAATTCATCGAGCGTTTGGAGCTTCTCGATGTCTTTCCACCTCTCGAACTTGGACGGGCAATCTGGCTCATCCGATTCTTCGTGGTAGGCTGCAAGCCATGGATGTGAAAGAGCTTCAGGAACAGCGATGCGAGAGGAAGGGTCGAACGCGATCATCTTCTCTAATAGGTCGAGAGCTTTGGCAGATTCGTCAGATGGAGGAACGTAACAGAATTCCTGCACTTGCCTTGGATGTCTGCGCTCGGCAGCAATTTTCGGAGAGGGATGACCTGCTTCACAGGTAAGGAACGGACATAAGCCTGTGCCTGTTGTCCAACGTCAAAATATGCCTCCCGGATCCAGACTAATTGGGTACCTTTTCACTCCCTATCCGAAGGATGACAGCCTCGTCTGGAGTGCCCAGGACATCGAGAATTTTGTTCAGTTGATCCACTGGAGATGATCATATCTTTAGATTGAACAATCCAGACTGCCTATTCACTGACCGTAGCTAACAGAATCATGACTCATCAGCACACACCGCGCCTGGCTGAAACAAACAAACTCACTCTTTCCCTTTGAACAACGGTCTCCCGAGGAGCAATTCGGCAAATATGCATCCGATCGACCAAACGTCAACTGTTGTCTCATCGTCTCAGCGTTCTCTCTTACAGTCAGCTTGTTTCACTGACTGGCTGTATTATATCCCCTAGTCGACGTGTATCAGACGCAGCAAGAGTATCATCGTGCAACTCACCTGAAAGCAAGCATGATTTCCGGCGCGCGGTACCATCGCGTCGCAACATATTCTGTCAGATTTCCCCCGCTATGTTCGTCAGGTATGGCGTCGAAACCTCGACTCAACCCAAAGTCGCAAATCTTCAACTCGCAATCCGAGTTGACAAGTAAGTTGCCGGGTTTCAAGTCTCTATGTATCACCGAGGCGGAATGTATATATTTCATCCCTAGTAGGAGGTTCGAGACGTCAGACGCGAAAAGCCCGCGCTCGGTTTCAAGTTCAAATTCACCTCGGAGGATCTGGTAAAGAAAGTATTGAACATGTTCGTTAGTGAGGGTCTGTCCAGACTTGATGATTTGATGTAAATCGGCTGCAGTAAACGCTCAGTGATTCAATGTACCACCTCTTTCCGGGACACAACAGACCTTCCATGGGCTAGGAAATTACAAATCAACGTCGCTGCTCGCTACGCCGGCGACCGAGCTCACCTCCATGAAAATATATCTGCACACAAAGGCCATTGCCAGTTGAGACGACCCATGCAAACAATCGCGAAAAGAGAACGTACATCTCTTGAAAATCCGGAGATATAGCATCCACGTCGATCAACCCAGTGATGTTCTCGTGGTTCGCAAAGTGCCTGAGAAGAGTGATCTCCCTGAGTGCGCGCTTTGCGAGCTGGATCTTTTCGAATATACGGGTGACTAGCTTGATGGCCACCGTCTCGCCCGATATCTCGTCCGCTGCCGACCTGCGCCACAACAGCCGACATGTGAGCATGGGCAGACGACGACGGGGGATCCGAACAATGACCCGGGCGAAAACGCGCCGACTCACACGACCACTCCGTACGCCCCAGACCCCATCTCCCTCACCAGCTTCCACCGCTTTTCGACGTGAAATGTCTTGCCAAAGGAAGTGAACGTGTGATATCCTCTACGACACGCTCGTCATCAACCCGCAATCATATCGACAACCCGATGCGCGGAGGTTGGCAGTACCTTTTTTTCATGCTGTGATGTTCGTTGAGGTGGCTTGAGCATCGACGGACGCGAGATCGGCCGCGATCCATGCTTTCTGAAGCGGCAGAGGCGACGGGAGACGAGGACTGGTCATCGCTGCTGCCGGTGCTACTGCAAGGGTTCGGCATGTTTCGGAATAGAAGGAGAAAGCGGCGGCCCGGGGGACTCCTCCTCGTTTATGAATCGCCGCTGACACGCTTCCGCGTATCATAAAGGCACCTGGTGGCGCACAATGCACGGTGATGGCGTCGGGTCTCAGTTGCACGGTAACGGGTGAACGTGGATGATCAACCAAGTGCTTTATGGAACGTGGATAAAAGACTTGGCTACGATAAGGCTGTTGTTACATGCCACACTAAATAAGATGGTACCCGTCCCGATCACCCAGAACCCACATGCCTATGCCACAGTCAAAAGAGAGTCAATCGGCGTCGACGGCGTCGACGATGGCGTGGGATCATCCTCTCCAAAGAGGTCCAAGAACCCAGCGACCCGAGCCTTGTTTCCTGCTTTCTTCGTCACGTACTCCCGCAAACCGGATTTTAATCCAGGTTGCTTATCTACTAACTCCCGCAATTGCTCTTTGGGCAATTGGAGAAGTGCTCCGAAACTCGAGGGAGCAATCACCTTTGCACACCGAATGAATCCCTCCCACAAGTGGGGATTTTGCCATATCTTCTTCGTGATCAAACGGGACAACAAGGTGGTCGAGACGAACGCCACCAATGATTTGTATGTCGTCACAGCTTGGATCACCTGACCAGTGACCACCGTTTAATCATCGTCGTTGGTGGCCGAGGAAACGACATACCGTTCGTAAAAACAACACAGGCAAGACGGGTTCGTCCACTATCTGTTGCATCACGACAGCAAGTATTTCGGAACGGAAGACATCTGTCATCGAGAAGCAGATGCCAATGGCTGCGAAGACACAAAGTCACGTAAGTAAGCAAAGGTGAAGATTAATGCACGACGGCGCACCTTCGATGGCACTTTTGAGTCCAATTTCCTTCTCAGACTCATGGAGCAAGACCATCAGCTCCGCTGGCGTCAACAACTCGCTCTGCCGAACCCGAGGTAGATTCGATGTGACGCTCCCAAACGTTTGCGGTGGGGTGGTAACAACAGAGCTGAACACAGAGCGAACCAGGTTCTTTGGTTCTTGTTGACCATTGAGTATCGAAACGATTCGAGGAAGGTAGCGCATGATGTCCGCCTGCAGCGTTCCGACAACATTAGCCATAGGAATAAGCGTACAAGTAAACTTTACCTTGTCCATCTCTGCAATGATCGGAATGAGGAATCGTGCATCGAGGTCACGCTCGCCAATAAGACCCTTGACTAACGCCACAAGTTGCGTACTGGGTCTGCCGTGTTCCGTGAAGATGGTCAGAACTCTGAGCGCGAGCGATTCAGAACCAGAAGGGCATGTCCGCATAAGGGTAAGCAGTTTGCCGTTGCTGGATCCTAGAGATTTGATGAGAGCTGTGATCAAATCTTGGACTGCTTCTTGGACGGAAATGTCCATCTGAGCGTAAGCCGTAAATATCCTGTAGAAGTTGGTCCGTGCCGTGAGTGATAAAGTGCGCATATATACAAAAAAAACGTACTCGTCCAAGAATTCCGGAATTTTGATGGATAGAGCGAAGAGCAGCTCAACATGCTGGAGTACAAGGGATTTGTCAGCAGGTAGCTCAATCTCTTCGGATAGGTATGGTGTTTGTATCAGCTCTTCAGATGGCAGCTGACCATCTTCCATATTTCCGTCCTCTTCGCTCCCGTTTGCAGCCGTAATTTTGACGCCCCTTGATGAACGCTTTTGCAAACGGCGCAATATCTGGAGCGCAAAATCACGGATCATGCTATCCATAGGCTCATTGCCAGGTACCCATCGCTTTACGGTATTAATGGCAGCACGACGTGTGACGGATTCTGTGCAGACCGATCAGAATATCATGAACCATTCGACGCAATTGCCATACCTGGGTGCGTCGTCAGATCTAACAAAACACGCAGTGCTTCCGCTCGCAATGAAGGGCGATCCAGTACGAATTCGCGAAGGCTCGTAAACCCCACATGCATCCTATCACCAGGAATTAATGGAGTCGTCAGACACGTTGGCATATCAGCGAGACTTACTTTTCAGGGTCGACGGAAAGGTCGCGTAAAAGATCCAAAATGTCCACTGGTATAGAGGGCAAGTCCAGCAGGAACTTGGCAAACGCCTTGTCTTTGCTGTCTGGTTTCCCTTCTGCTTTACTTTCAAGGAGTGTCTGATATGAGGAGACTAGTTGGTTCAGCCAAGAGTCATAGTTGGGTCGCTAACCGTTCGAGGTAAGACAAGGACGGAGGTCACGACGGTAAAATCATACCCAATTGGGGTCTTTGTCGATTCTTATTCGGTCGTTATACCACTCTTCGTTCATCCATGCTGTAGCAAGGTGCAATCTAGGGGATTGTTAGGATACATCATCTACTAGGCGGTGAGACTCGTACCTCGAAGGGAAGTCTGCCATAATGTAGTCGCAAAGTACCTGCCGTAACTTGTCTTGCCGCGAAGAGATTTCAACAGCTTGTTCTTCCTCTTCGTTTCCA
>JBBPPF010000391.1:0-20986 GCA_038091815.1 Leccinum obscurum | reverse complement strand
ATCAAAAGAGTCGTCATGTCAGTTTTACCCCACTTGGACTTTTTGAGTCTCTGCGGTGCTGAGTCGCCAAAATTGAGACCACAATGGACGGAGAACTCCACTTCAACTGGTGCCTTTCCATTACTGTGGGTAGACTTTAGCTCCTTGATCTCTAGATGATACCTCGGAAACTCTTTCGCGGCAGCTAGAACTTCGGAGCCAAATGGCGGACGGCGGTTGAGAAGCTGTGATTGTCAACGAGGAAAAACGCGCATATATAAGGATCCTCACCTCCTCAATCCGAGGCGGAGACATCTGCAACAATTTGGGGATCGAGTTAACCCCGTTCTCAGCCAGCACCTTCTGCAGTCAGTTTTTTCGTCGTGGATACGGCATATGATGATGTTTACCTTTACTCTGTTAAGGCATTAGATTTATGAGCGTTTGTGAGTGCACTACTTCTTACGATTTTTCGCCAATATGTTCGATCTGTCTGAGGACAACCGGCCTGTCCTCCCATGCCTTCGCATTGAGACAACGTACTCTATAAACCTACCTGTGAGAGGTGCGAAATTTCCAAATTCTGCATACGACACTTGCAGTTCCAATGCGTGTTTGAGCTGTGCTCCACTCTGGTTGATGATAGCGACCTCTGCCACAGCTGAAACGCAATAAGCAATGACAATGGGGCCCGCATGATCCGGAAGCTCACCTGTTGCGATGCGTGATGCATGGCGGAATATCGAAATAGCCTCCAAGTATGGTTGGCCTTCTGTGGATTTGAATTCAGGGCTGTTGAGTGGAAGGCCCGCAAGGATCGCCTTTTGATCCTTGTGAGAGTTCAAACCTGCAACATGGCTGGTATTCTTACCTGGATCAGTAAAAGTACCTTGTCGCTTGTACTGACTATCTTCTTCGGCGGAAATCGAGTATCGTTATGACGACGAATCTTCTCATACATCTGAAAGGAGCTGAGTTAATCGAGTTTACAACGAGAACTTTACTACGAACCGGCTTCTCCCCGCTACGGAGCTTCAGGTCTGAAACCCTGCACCAAGCATTAGCCTTGAAAGACTGAAGAAATCTTACTTACTCTTCGGAGCCAGACACCAATTCGAGCTAGACATTATCAGTATACGGATTATTGGACTCGGTAAGCTTCTCACAATTTCCCGCATGGTGGTTGAAGAAGGCAGGCTAAGAACTGCTCGCATCTGCGCGAATGAGGTTCAATAATGAGAAAAAGTTGGCCAAAAACACTTACGGTGGTCTGCCGTATGTAAAGCTGGGAACATGAATATGAGACATCACAGAGCTCGAACACTCCTACCTTGCTCATAATATCCCCATACTCAGTTGAGGAGAGCCTTCCGTCTCTCTCAACGAATTCGATCAACTGCGTGTCCCGCAGGCTGAGTATGCTTTGTATGACGATCTCGTCAATTTTTTCTTCCCAGGTCTGGTTTTCGTTTTTGCCGATATCGTAATGGCGCGGATTTTTCTGGATACGGCGAAACAGAAAAGAATCTCGAATCCAGTCCTTCGCACTCTCCAGAGTTGATATTGTTCCCAGCCCAATTTCTGAGTTTATGTGTTCAGCGAGGTTTTGATGAAGGTTGCTCTCTAGAGCAGTGTTTCCCTGCGTGAGCGTGCGATACTTGTACTCCAGCTCTGGTTCGCATAGGATAATTGCGATCCCCTCGTCATCTGTTGGGACACGTCAGAGGTAATAAGCAGGTAGAAAATATATGTACCAAATTGAGGTCGCCCCTGAATAAGTGAATACGGGTTTGAAACGGCCGAGAGAAACATGCTTACCGCTCGACCCATCATCTGCATGATGTCAAGATCCGAGTACTCCCTCATCTCTCCATTTTGGTATAATTTGACGCCCTTGATGACAACCATCTGGGCAGCTTGGTCGTGACCGTGAGGTGTTGATATCACTGCTAATAATCGAACCTACGCAGATTAACACCAACCGCTAGGGTCTAAAAGAAGTCAGAGCAGCAAACGCAAATGCCAAAATTCCCTACAGATGTAGCAACTAAGACGCGCAGGGCCTTTCGTAGATATAAATCTTCTACCGCTCTCCTGTCGTCGATATTCAAGCCAGCATGATGAACCGCAATCCCCAACGATACAAGGGCTATCGTGTTTTCAGTTATCACGAATCGCATCCAAAATGAGTGTAAACGCACCAGCCAAGTCCTTATCGTGAAACATCTGATCAATACTAAACAGGATTGAGTACATAAAAGATGACATGTAAACAAGACATACCGTGTAGGAGGTGACCATGGTAAATTCTTTTTCCCCTTCATTGCCTGATCATAATCCTTCGCTAACTGTTTAGCTGTGTCCACGGTACCTGTATGCGACAAATTTATCAGTTATCTCCATCTCAAGACCATAGAATCCTGGATGCCTTTTCTCGTGGGACAGAATACTAGGATTGGCTTGTTTGTTGAGTGTTGTTGTATTGCTGAAAACAGGCGCAAATCGAGGGTACGGGCATACGCAAAATCATTCTGGCCTTTGGGCTTTGCTACGCCGTAGACGAATTTCGTAAGCTTGCAGGGTCGGAACTCTTCGCCGAACTGAAAATGAATGCTCGTTAGAGGGTTAAATCGTATACGGCGGTAAACCAACCTGAAATACTTTAGCAGACTGGGCATTACCGTCACTGCTCCCAATCCACTGCGCAACATCTTCCACGTTCGGAACAGTAGCAGAAATAAGGAGAAATCGAATGTCGGATCCGCGTGCTTTCATACGGGAAATTACGACTTCTAGAGTGCTTCCTCGAGTTTCATTCAGAACATGGACCTGAACACGACGTCAACGACCGATATTCTACTCATGCATAGAACTGACTTCATCCACGAGGAATAGTTTGACTTGAGATAGTATCCTAGAATGATCGGCCCTACCGTACTGGTTATGACAAGGATACGCGGAACGATGGGCAAACTCACCAATTTCGCGTCAAGCTATCCCATTTTTCAGCCTAAAATGGTATAAGCCATCTTTCAGAATTAAAAGCGCGATAACATCCTCACGGTTGTTACGCTGCGGAGACGAAATGTCAGTCGACTCATCAGCAAGACATACCGGTCTATACGCACATTATGTGTGAACTTTTTGCATCACCCCAAGCTCCTCTTCCCAGCAGGAGTGTATCACCTGTTAATTCGCAGCCTGACGAGATACAGGTTGATCAGCAATAAGGCTTTGATTCTTAAGTACATGCATTTAATGCCGAGTCCACCAAATTTCGCTGTCCATTCGTTGTGCTTCTCGGTACATAATGCCTGGAATGATGCTATAAAACCATATTTGATGTCGAGAAATAAAAGCTGACCTTTGTCGGCGCAACATAAATACATTTGACCGATTGTGCATCGTTCGCGACTTGTGTTAGCATTCGAATCATACTTAGCTCAAAAAGAACGGTCTTTCCGCTTCCAGTAGGCGCTAAAATGCATCAAGCAACCAATTGGAGATAATGCACACGGACAATGTGTAGGTAAAGCAACCGACCACTGATGACCTGTGGATTTTCAGTGACAACACATGACACTTCAGAGTATATAGTTACCAGATTTTCACGCGAATGTAGGACCTACAGAAAGTGATCACGTTCGTCTCGTTTATCCATGGAAGAGGTTCGAACCTGATCAAAACATGCCGATTGTATCGCGTTAAACACCCCGAATTTGAATACGCCACGGAACCTGTCAGCTTAAACCGGCATTGAAGTATAATTGAACAATAACTCTTTCCACGCACGCAATTCAGAAACTGGGCGCAGTTTCCATCCAAATCTATTTCGTGTGACATTCTCGCGACTAGACACGTCGGCGGTATTTTCGTATTCCTTGGTTGGTTGGGGTTGCCATGAAGAATGTTGCTGAATATTGTCTGAGTGATGCGATCTCGGCGTCTCTAAACGTGGATTGTAGCCGGAACGTTCTGAGGCGGACAACGTCAGAGGGAGGAAACGTTGCACCAGATGATAGAAGTACCATGCTCCCCATCTGATCGGTTATGGACGTATGTTTGTGTGGGAAAAAATCGCTCCTCGCTGTAAACATGCCCGTCACTGTGATGTAGTCTCACAGAAGACGACGGGGGGTAGGCGTAACTCCCTCCCTGAGGTGTTGGAGGGGAGGGGGAGCACACTGAGGTAGCATATATTGAGACACCAAAACATATGAGACGCATATACTCACCATCATTCAAGTTCCAATGATCTGAGAGTGAGCCGCGGTGGATCTGCAAGGCATCCGGTGAAGGAGATGAGAACGGTTCCATATTGTACCCATCATTATGGAGTCGTAAACGGTCGTCCCATGTTGAGTTAAAATTGCCGCGAGCCCAAGAGTTGCGATGCATGAAGGTCAAGAACAAACGCGTAGATTATGTCGCGACTCGGCGCGAACTTTGTCGCGAACCCCTGAAGCGATGTGACAGATGTCACGCTCACAGACGCGTAGTCACGTCATAGTGTGGGCCCACAGGTACGCCAAGTGCCAACAAGCAAGGTCCGCCTCGGACATCCAGCAAATCCTTTGCCCGCCAACGCATCTGTCAGGAAAGATGGCTGATCGCACGGTTAACAACAAGCTGGAGGAATACATCGAGAAGTAGGTCGCCCCACGATCATGCGGACCACTGTGTTGACGATAGTACGTAGGATACACTATTCTGACAGATACTCGGACGATCATTATGAATATCGTCACGTCATCTTACCAAAGCCTCTTTTGAAGCTGATACCAAAGGAGTTCTTTGATGAGAAGGAGGGTACACTTCGTTTGCTTACAGAAGCAGAGTGGAGGGGTATTGGCATCACTCAGAGCCTAGGGTGGCAGCATTATGAAGTTCACGGTCTGATTGTCTCCTTTGTCTAGCTTGCTAATTCTCATTCCACATTATAGCCCCAGAACCCCATGTCCTCCTTTTTCGCCGCGCTAAAAACTACGCGCCACCTGTACAACCCCAGCCAGCTGTTACCAAGGCCAACACCAGAAAGAAGTAATAGCATCGTCCGCATCCCGCTTGTGGTGTAGCCATCGCATGTTCCGTTATTTTGTCATCGTCGCCCATTGCACTCATACACTTTGGCCCCATTCTCTTGTATGCAACCCAACGCCGTTCTCCCACCACTCACGTATCTCGTTGAGAAGCATGATTGTAGTTGTTTCCGCGGTAGGGAATAAAATTGTAATTGATGTTTATCTCTTACGCCTCGACTCTAGACTGTGGACTGGTGACCTAGACTGGGCTACTACAAAGTGGCAACGAATAGCCATATCTGTTGACCCATAATGCATTTGCATGTAGCATTTTTTTATTTCTGTTTCTGCCGCTTGATCCGGTCATGTTTGACGAACGCGAATCTCGTTGTCTGTTGATACCAAATGGACACTGTTATAGGTATACCTGATCTCATGAAATATCGTGCGGGCAGTGGAATAATTGAATGACTTGAAGCTGCATCATCTGTGGGTCTACGAGTCGATTCTCGATGGAGCAGATCGACTACCTCCTGCTCGTTGATAGTGATTTTGGGAGTTCGTTAAAGTGCCTCAGTCGTTGCCCATTCTTAAGTTGAGTAATCCATGCACCTAGGAAAGTGGCTAATACTTAGATCCTCAACACAATTGAACAAATGCGGGATGGAACCTTGAGATGCGAGAACGCCTGCCAGTGCATGGTTGCCACTAGGAGTGAACTCAACTCAAGTCGTATAATGCAAGCGATTTGCAATTCTATTCCACAGTTCACAGATCAAAAGAATCCCGGGCCAGGGTACATGGTTACTTCTATCGAAATCTAGGCAGTCCGAAGGAGACTGATTTGAGATGTACTAGTTTCTGCAATCATCCACTTAGTCTACTACGGCCACTGCATGCGCTTGGTATGCAATCATAATAATGTTCTTCACTCGGGCAAATAAGTTCATCAGTGTGGCAAAGTTGCTAATAAGACTCACCCAACCACGTCTATTCCCGTGTACACCGGCCGGCTAGAGGTTAGATGTCGGTAGATCCTTCCATTCAATGAGGGGTTTGGGCGTTTCCGAGATTCGTAATGCTGCTTTGAAGATCTTCAGGTCTTCAATTTGCGTCACGCCGGATGGTAAGCCATCGGCTTCTTCACCCGGAATGGGGTACTGCTCTATTAACACAGGGATCTGCTCAAGCAGACCCCGAGCATCCGCATCGGGCACCTGATGTTCCGCCAAAACCTCCCGCCACACCTTGGTGAATTCTGTAACGGTAGGGGTTGCTTCGTCAAGATCCTCCCTAACGGCTGTGATGTCAACACTGATGTTAGCCCCTTGGAGGCGCGTCTCGAAGGCTTTCATGGCTTCAGCGCTGACCCGAGGAATCCGTGGCTTTTGAGATTGTAGGTGAATCGAAAGCTTTGCCCGTTTTTCCGCTTTAGGATCAACGCGCCTCCGGAACAAATCTAAAACCTCCTGTTTGTCCACGTTCTCAAGTAAATCGGCGTCATCGCAACCTGTTAACCAAGGATAGAAGCATTGCATGCACGCGAAAAATAAGCACACTTGACCCACCTCGCATGAAGTCGAGATAGCCGGAATCAATCTGGGACCAGTATCGTGACACCTCCTCCGCCAGGTTCTTCGCAGGCTCTCTCCATTTTTGTTGCAAACCACTCTTAAAGTCGCGGAATTCGCTGTCGCCCATATCACGAATTTTCTGATCCATGTTATCCAGAAATGCCTCTACGCGTCCTTCGAGGTAAGTGGTTTTTCGCTCGCTCTGCACAACAATGCGAAGACCGAACTGTGACTCTCCAGGAAGGTTCCATCGTGAGCATGAAACAATGTATCCCAGTTGCTCATTGGTGCGGAGAACGTTAAACGCAGGTTCCGACATGATTTGTGTTAGAAGCGAACCGACCACTCGTTGTCGAGGATCCGTCAATTGACCGAGGTGAAGATAGTAGGATAGCGCCGAGTTTAGTTCGTCTGGGTTTGGTACGGGGGAAGTCCATGTATAGTTGCATCCTGCCTTGATGTTAAAACAAATCCACGAACGCAAGTAGACGTCATACCTTCGGGAAGGATAAGGGATAAATCCGTGGTCACTGATGACAACGGCTTCGAACGAAGGATGTGCTCAACACTCTTCGATAATCCGATAGCTTGCTAGATGAAGTTCATTAATCAACGTCGATCGGCGTGATATCATGGACGCATACATCCTTATACAAGTTGCCTAGTACAAGCATCTGGATGTTGACGTTTGCTAGAAGCCGAGCGGCGTGGGACTTCACTTCTTGCATGGTGACACCTAATGGTTTATAAGACTTCACTGACTGGATTCCACTGTGGATAAGAAGTGAAACCCACCAGGGATTTCGTGTAACTGCTCCTCGACCGTCCATGCACCATGTGTCAGGATATGCCGAGTATAATGGTCTGAAAGCTGATAGCTTTGGGACATGAAAAAGTTCTCCCATTGACGCTTGAGCTAAATCCGACATATTAGCCTCGCAAACACATGAATGAAGGAAGATTCCGTTTACATTCTCTTTCATGACTTCCAACCGATCATGACGTATTTGCAGATTCCCGAGTGCTTCCACGATGCGCCGTGCAAGCTCAGGCAACTTATCGTTGTATCCTTTCAGAGAAATTACGACTCCAAGGTTGTGAGCACCCAAGTTATACGAGAGACCAGCCAAATCCGCATCATAAGTATATTCCGTGAGCGAGTCGTTGACGAGATCAGCGAAAAGGCTGCGGTTCGATTGAGACACCATCACGAGAATACAGACACAACCCCTTACCGTGTTAACACGCTAGAACGAGAGGTATTATTTGCAACAGGACTGGATGAAGACAATTAGTATCAACAACACTGTTTGAGTAATATTGACTTAACCTGCGGATTTCGATGACGACGCTTGCTTTGGGAAGCCAGAACTGGTCATCCTTCTTGTACCAAACCTGCGACAACTCAGTTTCGTATATGAGATGAGGTCTTCTTTGAGGCTTTTGATACGGCGTCAGCAATAACTCATCGCGCACGTAGAAAAACTGTACTTCGGAAACCTCACGCTTCTCAACGTTGAGGTTGGTTGGTATGAAGTCGTTCTTGTTAGGAAGATGGAATTCCTGAATGTCGTTATGACCATGTGCCTGTTGTGAGACCATTAACCGACTAATTGTTACCAGAATGATGGCTTGCATACCTGATCCAAGAATTCGCTGTCCCATCGCTCGACCGTATAACCTGTTCCATACCACTTTTCGCTCTCCCAAAGCAAAGCTCCTGAAACACGCTCGTGTTCTTCTTTCTTTGCCATCAACACTACACGACCTTTGTCTATCTGGACATCGAGCAGCGCATCTTGCACCTCCCGCAAACCTGCCTCGTCTTCCCACTCGGAGATTAGTACGGGAGCAGAAAGTGCTTTTTCGGTAGGGGCAGGCCATGACATCTTTTCAGCGATAGAGACTGCATATGCTGCTGCTGCACGCTTTTCTGCAAACTCGAAACGTGTTCTCGCTACGGCCGCCATTTCGGCCTGGTACCAAGGAGCGATCGCAGACGATCGCAGGAGCGAGAGGTATTTGATTGCAGCAAGAACAACAGAGCGATGGTTGTCTGTGAAATGTCATGAGTGGTGGTTGCTTGTCGCGAATACAAAGGCATACCAAACCCTTCTCTCGTCAGGAAGATGGTTACTTTGAACATTGCAAAACCGCGTCCGAGCGCCTGAGGAGCTGCGTTTAAGCTGGTAATCCATGCTTTATCTTTGAGATAAGAATGCAAAGACCCAGGACCCTCATGTCCCAGAAAGTGAGACAGGAAGTACCCAGGTTTGTACTTCCAGAGTGATGGCTGCCAAGCGAGGGGGAAAGATAACTCGACTGCATGGAAAGACATGATTGTCTGGACGCGAACAAGAGTCTATGAAATTTTCATCTGCATCAGGAAGCAAACGATACATATATATATAAAGAAACTCACACCCATCTCATTGGGCCCAAACGGATGGTCGCTAATGATCGGGAGTGGGTCTTGACGATGCTTGGACACAGCGGAAAAGTTTCGAGAAACCAGATCAGACAGTTCATCGAGTGATTCTGTTGATTGAAATCAATACGAAGACAGACTACGCAAAAGATTTAACGCACCTCTACCAATCACACACACATTCATCCGACTTGCGCAGTACTCTCTACTCCACCACTCGACCAACCTACGGCGGGTTTCACGACCCACTGTGCCACCGTCCGGCTCAACCTCACTTGAAGCCGAGGTGGAAGACGGGGTAGGGGAAGGCACTCTTGAAGACACCGGGGAAAAAGCCGCGGTCCCAGTTACGTTGATGTGCCCTTTTGCATTGCCATTGGTAAGTAGTTTTGCTTTGGCTTTCATCTCCCTCCCAGCTGCACTCAGCGTCTCGCGGTTTCCTGTGCCGAATTTACTAAAAGGGTGACCATGCTTGGTCAAAGTCTTGTTCAGCTGGAAAATTCGCCAAGCGTCTGCCTGATGGTTCTTCTTATTTTCTGACTCAATAGCATTGAGTTCCCGGGAGGTGCAGGATGGTGAAAAGAGGGGACTATGGAAGAAGCCAGCAAACCTCTCGATGGCACCCGAAAGGGCAGTGGGAGAGACATGGAAATGATAGTTGGTATTTGACGTGGATGTGTACGCGTTTGAACCGCCGCTATTCTTGGATAGATACTGGATACCCGAGACTCCAGAACTTAAGAATTACACTTGGGAAGAGGTGACACACCTCGGAATACTCGTTCTCTTTCGGAAATTGTTGTGTACCCTAGAATTGTCTGAACAGAGGGACGTCAGAGCAACGATCGGTCTGCATACCATGAATAACAAATGCTCGCAGAAGTGAGCCAAACCTGGCATGTCGGCCTAGAAAAGGCAGGGTTCTAAGCATGCGTCTATAGAATGGGACGGAGCGGAAATATGCCACTGACGGGGTCAGAGAGATGACCAACGGCAACGTCGAGACTAGCCGCAGCATTTTCTGTGTGCGGATCGTGTATCAACATAGCGGTGAGACCATTTTCAAGATGTATGATCCGATACTGCCTCTGATCGTACTGGGATTTCTCTATGGGCTTTGTGAAGACCGAGTACCGTGGTATTGTGTCACGCTGAGGTATGGTTGTCCAATCTGAAAGCGCCATGGAAAGAGCACGATGGGTTTGGAATGCCAGGTGAGGAGATGATAGACGGGGATTAAGGAGGAAAGAAGAGAAACGAAGCATGCAGAGACTTTAAGTACGCTGACGATAAGTAAGACGTATTCGTGCATGCTGGCAGAGAACCCACCCAGTCCCTTCTCGGTCACGTGACAGGTTTACAGGGTGTCGTCGTTATCGACGTCAATTCGACGAGATCAGCGTTGACAAGGCTCTGGCAGTAGACACGACGATTGTACTCGTTGAACGCGGAGTGCTGAGCGTCGAGTACTGCTGTGTGTGAAGTGGTGTTGGTGTTACTGCGAGGCAACTGCGAGGGTACCGGAAAAGCCGACGTTCCCAATCGGAGCGAGTCGCTCTCACGTGCCAACGCGTCTACGCGCCAACTCAGTTTGTCCACAACCGCGTCGTTGATCTCTCTCTATCTCCATGACCAACACTACCCCACAACCACGTCATAAACGCGCCCCGAGCCCCCCGCTCTCCGTCGCTGGCTCATCCCAGTTCACCAGCATACCCCAAACAAAACTTAATGTTGTGGCTCGCCTTGCTCTCGACGGCAAGGTAAAACAAGGCCATGACGGTGCCACTATCAGAATGTATCTCAAGGTGCGATCGCTCCGTCTTACAGCGCCCCGTTTCCCCCTGACTGCGCCCGCAGCTCGCTATCCCTATGGACAGCGTTTCTCCAGGCTCAACCATCCCGTTATTTCCAGGTACGATCATATCTTGCAGTCCCTCCCCCGATCATTATAATAATACACGGCAGAGGAAAACCTGAAATTGCTCTCGGCTCAAGTACACCCTCTGGACATCCACTCTGCCCCCTACAATTTTTCCTCCGCTTCTTTTCCCTTCCTTAGCAATGCGACCCGCGCTCTTCATCTGCCCTCGGTCTCACAAAAGTCCTATCTCTCGATATTCGGCGTGTCAACTTCCATCATGTCCTCCAGCCGTGCTTCCTCTTCAACTACATCTTCCCCCGGCCCTAATATGCTCCCGCTGGATGAAAAGTATATTGGACATATTATTGTCAGCGGATATAACATCTCCTATATTCTTCCAAAGGAGTTTCCTCCCCGATTTCATGGTGGGGACAGCGCCTTGCGTGTCTCAACCACGCCGAAGAGACGAGCTTCTATTGGCGAGCGGAACAGTATGCATTTTATGGCTGCAATCGAACTCTGGATTCCATTCACCTCACGGCCTCCAAAAGCACCTTTTCTGGTAAGTAACGTTCATGATCTTCCATGTGCAGCAGTAAAACAGCCTCCTAGATTACTATTCCTGTTCCAAGGTGCCTATCTAATAGCGTCAAATTGCGCATATACCCGCCAAACACAACAACTACTTCTTCGTCTATGGCCTCCCTTTCCTCCGCAGACGAAGATCCAGGGGCTTGGGAATTAGCCTCTGAACCTCATGTCACACGGACTACTTCTCGTTCGGGATCATCTGCTGATATGGCGGATGACGAGTCGTCTGACTCTTCGTCATATACTGATGGACCTTCTGGGGGCATCATTATACAAGGGTCATTTCCATCAACGGAACGCCTGCGCGTACGCTGGGCACAACCTACCAAAAACATCGACAACAGCGATGGCCGGCGACGCGTTGGCGTTAAGGAAGCCAAGGGTGAAATGACCACTGCAGTATTGGGCAAGGCTAAGGATTCGTCAAGTAATCGAGAGGGCATCCTGATGCGCTTAGAATACAAGGGAACGTGCAAGGGTATCTGGTTCCCTGGCGTGGCCACAATGCTCGGTATGGATATTGGACTTGAGGTCAAGGGCTTCGATGTTATTTGGCCTCCTGGTGAGGATGCGGAGTGGGTTGTCACTGGTGGTACTGGTTACACCGGTTTCGATGTTGGTCCACCTTCTATGCCCATATCCAGACATCCCTCCCTGGACTTTCCCGCTGGCATGTCCACCAATAGTGTACTGTATGCCCCTCCGATGACTGCCCGACAGGACTCTTTCTCTTCGACATCCTCCCTACTACGCGCCCCGTTACCCAATGACCATCTACCCGACTACTCGTTTGAAACTTCTCCGACCTCTTTGACACCCTCCGTCACGTTATCTTCTATCAGTACCCTCCCTCCCATGTCCGAGGGGCGCAGCCGTGCCTCCTCGGATGCTGTTGCTTCAGGTCGGTCACCCGCAGTCCCTATCACAATCCATATCAACATGAACGATCTAAATCCACCCTCAAAAAACGCCTTCACTTTCTCTATCACGGGAACCGTTCTTGTCCTCCCGGGACACCATTCTCACATTGCAGATGTGCATGGGTCGGATGGTGACCTGGACATCAACCCTATCGTATTACCACGCTTTTGCGTCCTTGCCGCCGACTCGGAAACAGTCTCAACGATCATTAGAAATGAAAGCGAAGGTAGCACTGTGGAAGTGTACTACATCTCTGGCGATATACGAGATGCTCAGACAAGGAAAACAGTGTTGCAACGCAATGCTATCAACCGATGCGGCAACGACGGTGCACGAATAGCACTTCGTCCTATCTCGCGTACAGCTATCTTGCAACGTGGCGCGGCACATACCACAGATAATCCGCGGCTCTCACCTCGTCATAGTCCCCTAAACGGAAACAAAGCTGCACTCAGTCCTTTGTCATTGGCTCCCACCCACAGCGGATTGATAAAACGGAAGCGTGATGGGCCACTCATGATCTCTTCTGTTAACGTGATTGTGACGCCGTTGCTTCTCAATGGAAACAATTACGCAAACGCCCATGCCGTTCGCGTGCATTTGCATGCCCCGCCTGATACAGGTTCTGACAAGCTCGAATTCGGCCTTGCCCAAGTAGCATCCTTGCTATCTGAAGGAGGGGTGTCTCGGTATCAGGTTGACATTGTCAGCGTGAGCGTCGATGGCGTTCCGGTACGCTTCGAAGCAAGCGCACTTTCCAAGCAAGATAAGAAACCTATGCTTGACCTAATATCATCCTACGACGAGAAGACTCGGAATCACTGGATCACATGGGTTCAAGTTGGTGTTGGTGACCAAGGAGGCTTGGTCACAGTAGACTACGTGGTCAACAACGTTGGGGGTTCCAAGGATCGGAAGGCGAGCGCCAAAGGGAGGGATAACTTCGATATATTAATTCCAACTTTTGCCCTCCCTGTCGGTCGACTGGAAGTGGCAGTGGAAACCAATTCTGGTATGTGTTTGGTTTGTTGCTCAAGGATCACGCCCAGTGACTCAATTTTGGTCCAGGGACAGTGACTTTGCAATCAAATTTTACACACCAGCAAAAGTCTCCAGACGGCTACAGACTCTTGCACTACTCGTTGGATCATTTTTTTACTCCCACACTGTCTCTAGTCAATGATCGGTACAACTCCCATGTCCGCATGGGATGCCTATCTCTGGGAAAGCTTGTATTCCTTTGGGGCTTTCCCGCCGTTCTCATTCTCATGTTTTTGATCAATCTGGGCACCGACGTCAAGTATATGCAGCGGTCCCTTGATCACCTCTATGTTGTTCGCGACCTTGATCGCGACAAGATCCCAGCTGTCTCAACAGAGACGGTGTTCGTCACAACGACGATCCTGGTACCATCGCCAAGCACAGCAATAGAGGCCGACGATGCAACCAACCGAATGGCAACCACATCGTCCGCGTCGATCGTGTCAGTCATCTTAACGACATCCCCTGACCCGACGCCTTCCACCTCGAATTCACCTACCGGTGATAGATCTCAGACTGACACGACTATGTTCTCGTCAATACCCACACCATTTCCTTCCCCGAGTCTCGATGAGAACTCCCTGATTCCCATCCCTGCGTTTCCATTCGAGTGGTCAAATATTCAAATAGATTTTCCACCAGCCGCTCGGGAAACTCTCGATAAGGTCTTAGGGGGCTTGAGTCTCGTTTGGGAGGTATTCAGAAAGGCATACCATTACCCGCTAGATCCACCATAGTGACTGTCGACTTTGTTTGCACCATTATTGTTATCATTGCGTTGTTGTATCTGTAGCACCTAGCCATTCGCATCGAATCTATCATATGCACCTATAATTAATTACGCTGTGAGCATCCAACCTGCCGCATCACGAGCTGTATCCCATCTGACCATGTGTGTCCTCGAGATAACGCTGCTGTGTGTGGTTAGTGTTGATTTTATTCTAATTCAAGCGCTCCAGGTCGATGACGCATTTTATTGCAGTGTCAACTAAAGTACGAGTCAGATCTCATTCGTCGTTACTAAGTCTAAGTCCGAGCGGGACTTGAATCAGGCAGAATGTGACAAGTGATGTGTGACATTGTGTGACGCGACAAGGGAAGACAAGTTGAACGTGAACGACTTCAAGAACTGATAGGCTACAAAATAGATACTGGGTACGCGCTGGAGGACAACAAAAGGGTGAGTACTATGCTAATTGCTACACAAGAATAGGTTAATAAATATGTCCGTTGGAATCTGCGTGGAATGGGAATAGTGGGGTGAATACAGTAATTAGTGGTGATTCATATCATAATGCCTATTTCCTTCTCATATCAGTTCTTTAGGACTGCCCGTGTAGTGGCATCTCTCCCGGCCTTGAGCAAAAGGGAAAGCTCGGTTCCTCCTGTTCCGGTCGCGGGTCCAGACTTGGCCGACTGCCTCTCCATCCTCTGCGCCATCGCAAACATGGGGCAACCCACAGGTGGCTTCGAAGACCGCGACATCGTTACGATGTACAGGCATGCGATGCGCATGTGAGCATCCCTGAGCTTCCTCAACGCCGCAACAGCACCGTTATACGCCTCCCTGACTGCCGGTATGTTCTGAGCGACCTCCCTGACGGGACGATACTCAGCAATATACTCCAGGTAGTCTCTGTGTTTTCCCGGCATATATCTTCGCATCCGTTCCATGAACCCGTGGTCTGCCTTCTTGTTCCCGTCCGACGGCGCAGGGTATCGCCGTTGTCGAAGCTTGTGGTCGATGTCAAGGAAGAGGTCGACCGCGTGCATGACGCTGCTTTGACCAGCAGATGGGCCGTCAAGATCAAGACCTGACATGTCATCGACTCCTTCGTATACCCATGCCGCTGCGGAGTTGCTTGCACTTCCATTCCACCAAGGACGAACCTCCCAATAGAAGACATGAGGATCGACTATTTGACGCATGGACTGTACGTTGGCGTCGATCTCCTGGATGATGATGGTGAGCCGAGAAAGCAACTTGTTGATTTTGCTAATGGAAGTCAGGTCCGTGACGTTTGGGAGGCAGTGGTAGTCGTTGATAATGTGGAGCATTTGCACGCCAATCATCTCCGCTCTGGCTGATCCGAAATAGAAATTCCGTTCGTCCTCTGTCCCTGAGAATAGCTCCTGACCAAAACGCATGTTCTCAATCGTGACAGGTAGCCTGGGATCGACGAGTTCCCAGTTCCAAAGAACGGTGTCCGCGAATGTCAAGACCGGGGCCATTCTTAGGACGCGCGAAACAGCCATCAGCGGAAGCGACAAAGAACGCGGAACCAATATGGATCCATCGATGGTGTCGGGGGGGATTGAATGGGTATAGAAGTGCATGAGGAATGCTAGAACTTTGTGGGCGCGGCGGAGGAACTGTGGGTCCTCGTGGAGTGACTCCGTACTAAGCGTTGGTAACTGTTTTTCTTCTGATCAGCACTCATACCACGTCTGGATACAACTTCAGGACATACCGAACGTATCTGGCACCTCCATCGTTCACCTACAGCTCTTTCTGTAGCATGGCTTGCAGGCAGGTCCTCCCCAAGCTTCAACACGTCCTGTGCTTGTGATAGAGCATCCTCCCACGCGTCAAAAGGCTGAGGCAGTCTAGGGAGTGGCCGCGAGGGGAAGAAACCAGTGTTGGTTTGGAGGTTTACGTCGAAGTCGGCAGGAGTGGGGCGCGTGTCAGGCGTTGCGCGTCCGCTGGATCGCAGGGACTGTATAACCCATAATGCGTCGTTGATGATACGGAAGGGCGACGGCAGAAGGTCGATCGGATACATGGAGGATGTTGGAAGGAGGTAACGAATAATATTGTGATAGATGTCAGCAGATACTCATCCCTTTTATACAGGATATACCACTGCAAGTCTAGCAATAGATCACATCAGCAAGGTAACCTAGTCACAGAGCTTGCAGTGGCTGCTTGGCTCAAACGGCATCTTTTCGAGATTTAATTCCGTGGGATCCGATTAAGGTGTCCGGGTCTCTGCGAACTTTCTTCGATCAGGAATCAGCGATTGGCCGTGCCGCGTCTGTGCTTGAGCCAGAAAGTCGAGTCATTCAACCAGTTCCGAACTAACTCGTCAGCGCGTTCGGTCAGGAACGAGTCATCCCCGTAATTCTGACTGCGCTGGCGGGGTCGAGTCATTTATCTCGCACATTTGGTGCACCCGGCACGCAAGGCTTGCACTTTAGCTATTTTAGGATCTCGTAATGGACAAGCTGAGTGGCGGGCGCTCGTGTAAGTTTTGCAGTGACTAGTCTCCATCGCCAATCAAGCCCAAATGAGAGATCAGTCAAACATGCACAGATGGCATAGCGCAGCCAGTGTGCGGCCTGCGGCTTACCACGTGCTATGATGCGGAGATCTACTCCCGCGCAGTTGTACTAGTTCTGTTTGGAATGTGGGAGACCAGGTGTTAGCTACCATGGCGTATTGTCACCACAACTATATGTACGCCCACAGGACAAGCAGCTGGTCTGCCAGTGAGCGAGCAATTGCTGTGTGTCGACGCTGACAGTTGTTATTTGTGGTTCCGGCAGATTCTCACTGTGTGTGCGGGCGGCTTTAGTCCCCGCGCAGGCTGTGCGAAATGGGACCAAGTTGCAATTCAGAACGCGTAATCCGCTGACGACCCCCGTGGACTCGCTCTCGCTCCACTTGGCCGGCGGGATGGTAACTTATAATATCATACATACTTCATTCCACACAGAACCGCCGTGCTTGCGCTCCGCATCCACCGCAGAGATGTCGTTGGCTTGGCGAGAGGCGTTCATCTGATCAGTCGTCTTGTCGGCAACAACACGCACAGTGTTAGCCCTTGTGTCGATCAAGGTTAGAACAAGGTCGCAACGTTAACAGCCCACCTTGGCCACCCGGCCCAAGAGGGGCAGTTCCATCGAGTAAGCGACAGGCTGGGCAGTAACATCATCCAGCGCCACAGTCGCCATCAATCACCGGCAATTCGAACCTTGACCAGAGACAAGTTGGACGTACGAATCCCATACCTCGCCAGGATGGCTCGCGATTCAGTCGGCTCTCATCCACCGCCTTGTACCTATCGCCGACTCGACAAACAACACTACACCGCGGTCGAAATCCAATTTGAAGAAAACTGCACAGCGAAAGTTTTCTAGATACCAAATTCTACTCCGCCACCGCCACTCAGTCTTTCCATGCCACTCTTGCTATCCCTTGATCGTCCACGACTTGACATGTGCGGTACACCACCTCGAGAACCTTGTCTTTAGTACCTGCTTTCTCCTTGATCAAGTGCTCCATATCCGAAAGTAGCCCAGAAAGCGAGACGGGTCCATCCTTGCACAAGGACTTAATCATCTCCATTATCTTGGACTCGGACGGTAGTACGAAGGCCATCGGACCAACGTGTTCCGCGAATGTATCGGGAAATGACAATGTCGGCATTTCAGATCGGTAGGTGGAGTCGTTCGAGAAAAACCGGTCCAGGATCTCAGGTGAAACGTCATCAACTTTCTCGGGGGTCCACATCGGCCGTCCTTTCACCCTGTCTATCAACACTGCACTTATACCTGTACGGAAATCCGGACTGGCACCGTTCTGTAAGATGTTTACATCGGTCAATTATTTTCGAGCTGTAGACGAGACTCACGCAGAATGCTGTCGCGATTCCCATTTCCATCTGTAACGCATCCCGCAATGACATATTCTTTCCGCGGCGAATAGCAGCAAGTGCTACTTTAAGGCTCGTGGGGCTGCGCATGTGAAGTATTTCCAGGGTTTCCTTTGCCCACTCATTGACACAGGTATCTGGGGAACTTGAGAGCTTCGTTAGCGTTTCCAGTATACTTTCCACGGTGTCGTGTCGGAAAGCGGTGTCCAGGGCATGACGGACAACACCCAGAAATTTCCCACGCGGTTCATCCGGCTGACGTTCGCTATGCAGTTCTTCGATCGCACAGTTAATTTGAGTGAAAGTCGGATTTTCGTATTCGGCTAGATGAGCCATGAGACTAGGAATAGTCCGCGAGGGAACATAATGCGTCGCAAGGCCAAGTTCACTGCGGATGATGTGAGTAATAGCTTCAAGTTATGGGCCATGGCCAATGTATTGAACTTACAAGACCGCTCTGCCAGCTAGTGTTGCCGACGTCAAGGCAAGATAGGTGCCCAGCTCACCATCTAACCTTGACAAGAAGAAGCTTGCCCCCACATCTGGACAGAATCCAATCTTAGTTTCCGGCATAGCAAATAGCGTCTTCTCGGTCGCTACCCTGAAGGGTGCGCCAATGGAAAGACCAACGCCTCCTCCCACTGACATTGAAAAATTAACATCATTGACAAATGAGACATCAAATCGCACACATACTAGTGATGCCGTCGAGAACAGCCACATACGGCTTCGGAAGCTGGGACAACGCGAAAACTAACTCAAACCTGTGTAACGGGTCAGGCGTTGGCACAGCTTTCGCGATGTGATATTATGCTTACTCGTCCTTGAAAAACTGTATCGCCGTTGGACGGGTGTCTTCTTCCAGCGAGTTCTTCAAAACGGCTATGGTCCGTGAAGCCGCTTGCACACGCCCGTTTGTTGAAAATGCTTACTCTCCACGTCACCTCCGGCACAGAAAGCCCGGCCTCGCCCCGTGCCGATGACCATGCGACAAAGGTCTGACTTGGACCATATCTACACAACCATAAACAACAACGAGTAGTAAAAGGACTTGATAAACTGACGTCGAGTTGGGGTCGCAATGAATTGACCATTTCGCTATTGAGCGCATTGAGTTTATTCGCTCTATTCAGCACGTAGGTGCGAGCATTTCCGTTTGACTGGAAGAGAACTGGCTGGGATTGATGGGGGTGAGCCAAGGAGCAGAGCCTGGACGCGCAGAAGTCTTTACCTGATCGAGTGGGGAAGCGGCAGCGCTCGTGAACATGTGGGCAGCAACTGCACGAGTTCTGGCAAGCGCTACCGATGGGCTGTTACGCGACATCCTCGCAATTGCAGTGACTAGCATACTACGGCTGTGGAATAATCCAGTGACCAGTCGGAACCTAAGTACTAAGGTCGGAGAGAGCGGGGTTCCGCAAAATTTGAGTCAATGATTACATAAATAGCTTGCTCTCACAAGTCACAAGTCACTTGCTATTTCCATGTCCACACAGGATTCCGTGATAACTACAGGAACTAGGTTCCACACGTCCTCTGGCCATTTTGGTACAATCAGATATGTCGGTTATGTCACAGGTACAGATGGCCTATGGTATGGCGTGGAATGGGATGACCCCACTCGTGGACGACACGACGGCATCAAGGATGGGAAGCGCTACTTCAACTGCCGGTATGCCTTCCTTTCCTGATATCTTCTACCGATGCAATCGATTCCATCGGAAGCATACCAAACGCTGGATCTTTCGTTCGCCCATCGGCTCCCTTGTATTTCGGGCGCTCGTTCTTGACCGCCCTCAAGATGAAGTATGTTGAAGCCGAGCACGGTTCGGATACTCTCGAAAAAGTCGTTCTTGGTTCCTCCAATGGCACCATCGAAGTGGAAGCAGTTGGTCTTGATAGGATCAGGCGGAACCTTGGCAATCTGGAACGCCTAAGAGAGGCGAGTCTTGACCGCGAACTGGTGGCGACCGGTGAGGCTCAAGGCAGCATATTCGCAACCTGTCCGAGTGAGATCAGTGACCATTTTCTTGCGTCACATTTCTGAAGCTTCAAAAAGATATCCGCGGTCTCGACTTGTCTGCGAGTTTGCTAGCTGCCTGGGAGGCTATAGCAAGCATAACTGTCGAACTGCCTCAGTTGAGGAGACTAGCCTTGAAGTAGGTATTTAATCTGGCGAACGAGAACTAATTAGTTCACAAAAACAGCCGAAACCGTCTTCTGCCACCTTCCCGGGAGGATGCGTTTCCAGTTCAAGCATTTTCGCAACTTCAGGAACTTGAGCTAAATAGCACACTCATCTCCTGGGCGGAGTTCAGCGAAGTTTCGAAGTTCATGACTAGCTTACGGTCTGTTGAACTAGGTCACAACAATCTCGAATCACTGAGTGCTCGGACGCCGGTTGTCCCAAAACTTGTTTCCCTGAATTTTGAGGGCAATCTCCTGAACGACTGGGTAAAATTAACCGATTCACTACGCGAGTTCACCAAGTATGTTTTCAGTGATTACTCTCTGATCGCCCTGACTGACAAGTACTGTCGCAGCCTTGAACGGTTAATACTGTCCGATAACGGCATTCGATCTATCCCGCCTCTCAGGGGGGCGCCATCCCCAATTCATGGCATCAGAGACCTTGTATTATCAAGGAATGATCTGACGCAATGGCAATCCGTGGATACGATACATGATTGGTGCCCAAATCTTACTTCCTTGCGCATGATCGGTAATCCGTTGACTGAAGAAGGTAAAAGGAATGAACATTACTCATCATTCATTACTCTCAAACAATTGCTGTGCACGCCACCAGACCTTGGTCATGCCCGACAGTTCATTATAGCAAGGATCCCTTCTTTGCTATGCCTGGATTCAACTGCGGTATGACGTTGACCCCAAATCTGCTTATTCATACTCTA
>JBBPPF010000390.1:0-20993 GCA_038091815.1 Leccinum obscurum | reverse complement strand
GTTACTTACGCTCTACAGACATTTGCACGATGACGAGGAGATCAGGTACATCCTCGATGGAAGCGGCTTCTTTGACGTACGCGGTGAGCCTTGTCTCCATCTGTGATCGCCATCCTTCCTTTCTTACATCCCGCCCTGGGCGTTGGCATTATATTTGGGCAGAGCATCCCACTGACAAGTGGATTCGGTGCGCGCTCGATGCTGGTGACCTCATGATCCTCCCCGCTGGAATTTACCATCGCTTCACGCTTGATGAGAAGAACATGATCAAGGCGATGAGGTTGTTCAAGGTTGTACCTCCGTCGTTACAATATCGCTGGTACCTCTCGCTCATTCATCATTCGCTCACTCCAGGACGAACCCAAGTGGACGCCTCACAACAGAGGAGAGGCCACGGACGCCAACCAATACAGGGTGGACTATCTGAAGAGCATTTCTGTGAACTGAACCTAGATCGCGCGTTCTATATCTCTCATACACGTTCATTGACCCACACTCAACCACATACTCCCGGTATCGCAATTCTGTACGGAGTTGAATAGCAGTTTTGATGTATGAATTGAATGGTAGTTAGTACATAAATATTTCGTGCGTATGTCAATTTTTGTGCTATGTAGTAAGGTGATTTGACGTATGATTTCTACTGCTACTCAGCCGGTGCGCATGCGTGACTAGTACTAGGTGAGTGGATCGAGCTCCGAGTATCACATGAGCGCTTAGCAATCGAAGCGCTCGATCCTCGGATATGACGATCCAAGTCCCGTGAGTTGTACCTTCCGGTTTACCGATTGTTAGAAGCTTCTGCAGCTTCACGCCCCTCAGTGTGCCCTGGACCAGCTTCCTGATCCATCCGAGGTGGTCCGACCATTTCACCATTCCGGTCAGCTTGTTTGACCTCTAACAGACATGCACGTTGGCAGTAAGTACACCGACCGCCATCCCAAGGGCCAATATCGTCGCTGATATTTAGGGTACGTACATAGCAAACCGGAGGAACCTTTGTCGATGAATTAGCGCCGCCTGCCAATCCTTGTGAACTCGACACAGGAGCCGAGCTGCAGAGTGCGTTGGCAGAGGTTGAGATTGGCGACAAAATCATTCTGACGCACAGATAGGCTCATAATCAATATTTAGTCACACTATACTAACGTCGTCAAACATTTTGAATCATTCATTCGTCTCAGGCTCTTCGCTCACCGCTGTCGTTAAACATAGATACGGAAAAGAAAACGCGGTCTCAAGCACTCTTTGGGGTAGACAGATCGTAAAAAAACGGCGGGGGAACCTCGGGGATATGACTATCATCTCCATTCTGCAGGTTGATTGCCAATGACTTGCACTTCCTTTCTGAATACACACGAAGATTGATAAACCAGACCGACATGGGAAGTAGGAATCAGGTGACGGAGTAACGGGCATCCGCGAACTAGCAGGAAGTCCGGATCGCAGTGGTTGATAATGGTGCCCTCTTTGAAACGGCCCCGGGGATGATTGAAGGACAAAAGAGGGTGGAATCTCTGTCGAGCCAATGAGAGTCGACAAGGATTTAGACAACCACCGGCGGCAAAGCAGATCAATGCCTGATGGCAGAAAATATCGGCTCGGTAATGAACATTGTCGTGATGTTTCGGGCTCTTGCTCGTACTTGGGATCCACGGAGGTACAAGAGTCCTCGCGGCCCGCCCGGACAGACGGGATATCGTGCGTCGGAAGGGCATATTCTGGTTCAACTCGATCCACAAGTCCCATGCCACGAGGTTTCTCAGACTCCCAAGCAGGGCGACGGATCAAAAAATCAGTGGGATTAAAGAGAGCAAAGTGAGACGATTGTTACAACTCGTGACGGATGCAAGTCATGTGGCCACAGTGGTTCCGATTGCTTGCCGCAGTGCTTATTTTTGCAACAGTTCAATTATATCTCGCGGGGACAAACGACAACTTATTAGAAAGATTGGAAACAGACAGAGAATTGCAGCAAGAGGTTTACCAGATACGTAGGTTCAGAACTGTTCCGCCGCAAAATAAGAATGAGTTCATATAACTTTAAGTAACGCGCCGACAACACGTGTTATTAGGACAACGGTTCCTGGGATCCCGGCGCTGTTTCCCGCTCAAAGTCCTTCCCGTACACATCGCGAGTACTGGGTGGGTAAGCAGCCATTGTGCGTCAGAAATAGTCGAGAATCACACGAGAGTCGAGAGGTCTTGGGGTTGAAACATAAGGCTGTTGGCCGCGCGTGCAATGATTCAAGTCCATTGGCAGCTCTGATTAATGATTAGTCAGCTTTGATCTTGATGCGTCCCATCAAACCACTGTGTCACGGTATTCAGACCACGGCGGTTTGATGTCTGCGCACGCCGCTCTGCGCGTTCTTTTCCCGCTGGCGATCGGATCTAGGTCAATATGGGTTTTTTATTCTGCAGGAAACCGGTTGGTCAAGTGGGGCGCCGGCATTGCCATGTGTTCATTCCCGTCACGAGGCTTCCATTCCTATTACGGAGGAATTGCGAGCCTTAAATACGCCTGGGCGGAAATGCGCATGTTGAACGCCACCCCGAAGTTGCATGCAAGATGGTGCAGTTATCGCTCTCGCTCTTGCTGCGAATCGCACCGCACATCGTCGCGTGTGTGGCCGCCAGTTCATCCCTCCCTTCCAATTCTACCTCAACGCCATCCGCCACTCCTCCCACCGCATATTCCACTCCCATTTACCTTCCAATCTCATCATATCCCTTCTCTCCATACCCAACACCTTCTCTTCTCCCGGAGCCACCCGTGTTCCCTGAGACGGATCCATTATACCCTCCCGCTGTCAGCCCCGATCCGGTCATTGTGCCCGACTTTGCCCCCGCGTGGTCTGCCGCGTATTCAAAAGCCCAGGCGTTGGTTCGTGTTCATTCCTCGACATCTCTGCGCGAACCGGCTCTCACCTATTTCCGACCTCATTGTAGATCTCTAACCTAACGATCGAGCAAAAAGTGAACATCACCACCGGTGTCGGCTGGGAGCATGGTCTCTGCGTTGGTAATATTCCCCCGGTTGCCGGCTTTCCCGGTCTCTGCCTTCAGGTTCGTCGATTCGTATCTTCAAATTTTGGGCCTTCCGACTAAAGCGCAACAGGATTCACCCGTTGGAGTCCGCTTCACCCAATTAGTAAGCTCGTTCCCGGCCGGCATAACTGCTGCGTCGTCGTAAGCAG
This sequence comes from Leccinum obscurum, assembly GCA_038091815.1. Lineage (NCBI taxonomy): Eukaryota > Fungi > Basidiomycota > Agaricomycetes > Boletales > Boletaceae > Leccinum > Leccinum obscurum. The sequence goes on along the minus strand of JBBPPF010000390.1, from coordinate 17,793 downwards.
CTCAAGCGATATATTCAATTTACCGAACCTGACGTTTGATGATGTAGATGGAACCGTGCTGTGATCCGGGCGCGCGGACTCGCGATGGGTGAGGAATTTAAGGCCAAGGGTGTCAATGTTGCCCTCGGTCCGATGATGAACATGGGACGCGTTGCACAGGGCGGACGTAACTGGGAAGGTTTCGGTGCTGACCCTTTCCTTAGCGGAGAAGCCGCATATGAAACCATCCTCGGTGTCCAAGCCAGTGGTGTCCAAGCCACCGCCAAGCATTACATCAACAAGTTGAGTGGTCCTGGCGATATTTCGTAGTCACGGATCTGTTTACGCTCCGTTTCTTACAGCGAACAGGAACATAATCACACTCAAGAGTCGTCCAACGTCGATGACAGGACTCAGCATGAAATATATGCGCATCCATTCTTGCGCTCTGTGATGGCTGGCGTTTCGTCGGTCATGTGTAGTTACAGTCAGTGACATTCACCTCAATGTATGACATCCCCTAACTTCGCACCAAGACCTCGTCAACTACACTTATGCCTGCAACAACAACAAGACTTTGAACGACATTCTCAAGAGGGAGTTTGGATTCCAGGGCTGTAAGGACATTTTACACCAAGTTTCGAGTCGTGCACTGAGATGATCTTCAAAGACGTCCAATCGGATTGGTCTGCAACCATGGAGACTCTATCAGCCGTTGCAGGTCTTGACGTCAGTGCAACTCTACCGTCCTTGCTAATTCGTTTGCTAATGTCCATTTTATCAGATGACCATGCCGGGCGACATCACGTTCGACTCAGGCAACTCCTACTTTGGTGGAAACTTGACGGCGTTCGTACAGAACAACACCATCTCAATGACCCGCCTCGACGACATGGCCACGCGCATCGTCGCCGCGTGGTACTACATGCACCAGGACGAAGGTTATCCCGAGACGACCATCGACTCTTGGAACCTGTATGACCCTCTCAACACGCAAGTCAATGCGCAGAGCGACCACGCGAGCGTCGTCAAGGAAGTCGCAACGGCTGGCATCGTTCTGCTCAAAAACGAAGATGCGTTGCCCTTGAACAAGCCCCAGAGTATGGTTTTGGTTGGGAGCGACGCTGCGCCACCCATGTCTGGCCCGAATGAGTACCCCGATCAGGGTGGTGACCCGACTGGTATCCTTGCCATGGGTTGGGGATCTGGGTGTGTATAGTTCTCGGAATCAGTTCTCGTGCGTTTATTGACTGGTTGTGAAGAACGGACAGGTTCTCGTATCTCGTATCTGTGAGTCATGGAGTCCTGAAGGGTGCATCTTATTTGTTACTAATCGAGGTCTTCAAATCTTAGCCATACGAAGCCATTCAATATCGCGCTAGAACTGATCAGACCATCTTTTCATGGGATTTCAATGACTGGGACCTCGCCAGCGCTGCGGCTGCAGTCGTCGATCAAGAGGTTGCTATCGTCTTCGTCAACTCGGACTCTGGGGAGGTGCGAAAATCGAATTGGATCTAGCTTGCTGCTGACTGCAATTTTGAATGCAGGACTACATTACGGTCGATGGGAACGAGGGCGACAGGCAGAATCTGACTGCCTGGCACCAGGGAGACCAGCTCATCCTCGCCGTCGCCTCCCAGAACAACAATACGATCGTGGTCACGAACAGTGTCGGACCACTCATCATCGAGCCTTGGGTTGAGCATCCCAACGTCACTGCCGTACGTGTTTTCGACTCGATGTTTGTGTCATGGTTGCGTAAAGCTTCTTTGCTTCACAGATTGTTTGGGCTAGTCTCGGTGGAAACGAAGCTGGCAGTGCGATCGCGGACGTGTTATACGGCGACTGGAACCCCTCTGGACGGCTGCCGTACACAATCGCCAAAAACGCGAGCGATTACTCAGCGCAACTCACCCTTGGCGGCGGGGGAAGTGAGATCCTGATGATCAATTATACCGAAGGGTGCGTTTTTGGCCGGTTTGCTTCTGTTGTAGGCCATGCTGAACAAGTTTTTCAGTCTTTACATTGATTATCGTTGGTTCGATGCGGTGAGCGAAGCAGGACGGCGAAGTTGTTGATGATCCTCATGATTTTTTAGAAAAACATCACCCCTCGCTACGAGTTTGGTTTCGGTCTGAGTTACACGACTTTTGAGTACTCTGATCTTGCGATTACGCCCGTCGCTTCCGCGGACGTCCCGGAGACGGGCTTAATCAATAACTGGGCTGCAGGGGGTGCTACTCCTATCACTGAGGGTTCGAGCAGTGCCTTGTGGTAAGTCATTTTCTTTGACTCTTGCCGAAAATAACTCGTTTGATCGTTCCCCCAGGCTTCACATGCCTGCATTCCAGGTGACGTTTAATGTGCAGAACACGGGGTCGTATTATGGCGGCGATGTAAGCCTTGGTCGTCTTCCGTCTCTACGTCCTGCTCCGTATTCAACGAGCCTCCGTTTCTGTTACAGATCCCCCAACTCTACGTCCACCACCCCGCCTCGGCTGGCGAACCTCCCTCAGTTCTGAAAGGGTTCACGAATATCGAGCTACAACCTGGTCAAACGGGTCAAGCTTCGATTACGCTCTCGCGATACGACCTCTCGATCTGGGACGTGGTGCGGCAGGGGTGGACCAAGCCGAACGGGACAATCACATTCTCCGTTGGGGCAAGCAGTAGGGATTTCAGATTGAACGGGACCATTCCTGTTTGAACGCTTTCCCGTGCGTTGACCGAAAACAAAAACTGAAAACAAAAACGGAATGGACTTTGCATAGATGGCACTAGGACGCTGATGTGCGCGATCTGAGGAGACAAGACAATGATTCAGACGTACATTGATTGTATATACCTGTTGTGCGGGACCCTCGATCCCTCGTGCGATCGATTCACGGCAGTTTTTGATTGATACCTAGATCGATCGTAGGTAGTTTTGTAAATAAGAGATGTTCACCCTTGTTCCGTTTGGAGCATGCTGTATTGCAATTTCATTCGTTCATTGCTTGAAGGTTTTCGGGCTTGCAGAGTTTCTTCGAGAGAATGTGTTCCATCCGCTATATTATGAATGATTACCTTATGTTTAAGTTGTCGAGGTCTTCTGGACGTACGATGCTGCCACCGGAATCTTGAGGCACCTTGTTGATTCCTCGGATCTGGGGAAAGGACAGGACAGGGTGACAAGGACGGACAATAGGGTCGGCAGCACAATTAGATGCATGCTTTGAAAACGTCAAACGTGTGATAAATCTTTATAGATTCTAGTGGGGGAGGATGGGGGATCCCGCCACATTGGGGGACGAGAGGAAAGAGAAAGAGAAGGGGGGCGACTGCGGGACTCGACCTGAGGCTTTCTACAGCCTTTTTCCATTTTCATTTGCGTGAATTGTGCACGGGTCCGTACAGTGATGAGGGACGTCGATGCGTGCGCGCAAAGGTTTCTGGAGCTTACCGGTGGACGGGCGGGTGACTGACCTAAATTTACTCTCCTCCTTTACTAGACTGCGATTTTGAAATGATTTCGGGCGACGAGTGGTGCAGAAGGGATGATTCGTCGTTCCATGTGGTCGGCACACTCGAACTTTCGCTGTGCTGTGTCAGTATTGTTCGGATGATCGGTGGGCTGGAGGGAGACAAGACGGGGACGGGGACAGAGACGAGGCGAATCCGAGTGTACGTTCGAAAAACAAAAAGGAAGATAGGGAATGTGGGGACCGTATCATCGAAACGGATATCCCGCCTAGGTCAACTCTAGTATGCTGGTGCATAATTGTCGTGAGTCAGTCAATGATCATTTCCGACCTCTTTCTTGGTCTGTTTACTGATAAATGGGACTCGTGATCGTGCAAAGCGGCCCTGGGCATTTTCGTATGTGACACGTCTCGAACGCCGCCGAGGGGTCAGTCCGAGAAATTTTGCTTGTGAACAAGTTTAATATATATAAAAAAAGGGGGGGCATAAAAGGAGTAGATACCTTGAACGTATACTTACGAAAATCAGAGGTAGCAAACTCCGGCTTTCAGGCTGCCGACGAGTTCACAGAACGGAGAGACCATCACTCACCCAGCGGTACAGTTCTGCGACCGTAAGTAGAGTTTATGGGCGTCACGAACCAGAAACTCGGGTCAGCGACACTGGACTTGGGAAGGTGCGCACTTTCGGCGAGCCTCTTACCTCCTGTCGGACCAACAGTGATGGGTGCAAATTAAGGCACCATGCACGAAGGATGATTTCAGCGTTTGCCAAATGGTGGCCGAATAAATTCCCAAGACAACCAATCGAGACCTCGAGTTGCGGTCGACAAAGATATCCTCAGTAGCATGGCCATGACATGTCTTTGATTGGCTAGCCACCTCGCTTTCTGGTCAGTGACATCATAGTAAACCGTCCTGGAAATCAGCCGCGACAGAACCTCGAGTTGGTTGATGATACGGTCCGTGTTCAAGTACATAATTGTTGTTGGCTGTTGACGCCATGTAGTAAGTACATATGTACTTTCGTGAATCAACCAAGATTGGATAAGGAAAATGCGACATGGGGGAAAAAAGAAATAAGTTGAAGCGAACAACACGTAAGTAAGGGTTATCGGTCCGACAAAGTACACAGCCCTTTGCGTTACACCAGAGTCCGGAGTCGTCAACGGTACGCCAAGCAAGATCTAACTGTTATGTAAAATAACAAGAATCAGATCAAGAAAATTCGAAACGATATGCCAAACCGAGTACTGCGCGGCACTAGGTCAATTTTATACTAATATGATGCAGGGCCGGTGTACCCTGGGCTGGCAATATTTTAGGACTGTCATGCATGTCATGGCTCCCCGGGCTCCAATTATTAGAAGGTATCAATGATGCCGTATCCTTCATGTAATAAGTACATGCCATGGTGCACAACGAGAAAGCGTCGAACTCGTGCTCAATTGAGCTTTATCATTGACGTTAACCGGTCATCGGCCGCATCAGTGACCGTGTCCGTATTGCATGAGAACGTCAAATTCTACAAGCGAGACGGATGGCTCAGGCTGCTTGGAAGTCATCCATCTCAAACTGAAGTTTGATATCATGAAGCGATGCTAAGTTTCGTCGAGTGGTCACCGGTCACCAGCCACCACCGGGTACTAACAGTAAACCGTCAACTTCGGACGTAGTAAGTATTACCTTAGGAATGTTGTTCAACGGCTGCATTTTATGCTGTGGGGTTTGTAGGAGACACCCAAGTTGGGAGTTTAATCTGAACATAAATCAAACAATGGATTTCAAAACAACGAGGTACATACTTTGAACGATCAACAGACAACCAGCAAAACAGCGAGACGGGGAGTAATAAACGGAGGTAAAGGAAAAGAACTTGAAAAGTAAAGCAGAGCAAAGCGAGCAAGTAAACATAACTAACAAAGCATGGACGAAAGAGAATGCGGAACAAGAAAACATGGAGTAAACAGATCACGTCGATTTGTTCCAAGATTGACTTGAAGCGGAGATCCAAGAACATGGCGACAAAACGCCGCTCAAGCCTTTTTCGTCCACACGGTCTGGTAAACGCTCACCAGACCAGGGACGTGGCGCATGTCACGGACGAGTCCGTCAATCAACTCGACTATCTCCCGCTCCGTCAGCCCTCCGTGGTCCCTCAGAAAGGGCATCAAACTTTCCGCGAACTTGGTCATCGCGTCCTGATAAGCAAGGCCTAAAGCCCTCTGGTGCGAAGAACGGGGCCACCCTCCGATGGGAATGAGATACTCTTGGATATGGGCATCACTGAACGTCCCAATGTCTCTCAACCAATGAGGGATTTGATGGGTAATGTCATGAAGCCCAACACGTTCCAAGAGATCGTTGACGACCTTGAAAAAGCGTGTGGCTCGGGGAGCATCGATGGCCGGGTTGCCAAGGTAACCGGGAGCGAATGTAACATACCGGCCAATTTCTCCCGAACACAGGATACCACCCCGTCGCAGAACGCGAGCTGCTTCACGCAGCATCTCCGGATAATTGGGTATCTGCCGGTGGAATGATGAAAAGAAGGTGGGTACTGTGGCAAAAAACGACGTGCCGCCAGAGAAACACTGCGCGCATGGACAAAGTCCATTACTCCCTCAGGCCAGCGGAGGGGTTGTGTGACATCGAGGATCTCGAAGTGGGCATTAGGGAGGGGGCGCCTCGTCGCGATCGGAACTGCATGTTGGAAAAGTTGGATGACGATAGCGGTCAACGAGTGAGTGACGTTTTGCAGAATGGAAGCAACGTGTTGTGTACGTACCGATGTCTACGCCAGAGAACCTGACGTGTCTATACTGACTTGCCATATCCATCAGCCTATCACATAAAATCCAGTATATCCGGATTAGATGGATCAAAGTTCAATCAAGTGAAATCACAAACCATCGGCCTGTCCCCGTACAGAGGTCGAGGACGCGTTTCTGCCTGTCTGGCTCATAGGCCAACGCTTCGGCGACAGGACCGACAAAGTGAGAACCCAAAAGGGTGCGCAGAAAATTGTGCTGCGCGTCGAGTCTCTGCAGAAACGGCTCGGTTAAATATAAGAAATAAGACAGAACGTATCGACGCACCGCTTGCTCCTGGCCGTCGACAGGCAATGGGTATGGCAAGTTACCATGAGAATGGAAGAGCCGACCACCGTGTTCTCTAAAGTGGTCGGGAAACTCGTCTGCTTCGAGTTCGGTTAGAACGGACGACGTATCGGATGAGGAGCCGTCGTCGTCGTCGTCGTCAGAAACCACAGAATTGAACAATCCAGAAGAGGTGATTCCGTCGTCCAAGTTTGCTTCATCCTCGTCCTGCAGAGTGTGGCGGTTGTGCAATTCAATCGCCATGTCCGTCTGAGGAGAGGAAGCCAAGGGAGAACAGCGTGCGTACTGGATTTGATGGAGAGATGACAGTCCGTTGGCAAGACAAAAATTGGACGCCGCTGCAACTACTGAGTTTTATACCGATAGTAACTCAGCGAAACAGAGTAGAAGCTGGACACGAGGTCAAAACAAACGGCCCTGTTGAATACTGCGTTGAGATGGGAAACGTGCATGGGGGCGCGGAAGACGAGATACTTGTCAAGGAGAAATAGACGGAAAGGCGATGTTGTACCACGCAGGGGGCGAGGGGCGAGTGCTGAAGAAAGCGAACCGCTGAGTCATTGAGTCCGCGTGGATCCGGTATACTCAGATGGTGCGACACGAACGGAAAGAGGCAAACAAGAAAAAAGGACCAAAGGGGTGGACAGATTGTAGGGACTTTCGATCAGTGGCGAAAGATGGTTGTACGGATCTGAATCAAGGAAGTAACTCGCGTCGTATAAACGAACCGAAAATTCCCTGAGTTGTTGGATGGCAGTGGGAAGGAAGGTGTACAGCCTGTTACGTTAGCAGTGGAACCGCCTTAACAGACAGATTTGGACAACAACCTGGAAGCACGTCACTCTACATTCCAAGTCCATGTACGATCGAGGCCGAACCACTCTGAACACAGGTCAGTGATCGGGTCAGTGTGGAGGGCTCTCTGTCTGGACTAGTGGGGTGGTGGTAAGCGGGCTCAGTTCCTGAAATTAGAAAAGGACATCCGGACCTGCCTACGCCGCCGCGGCCGTGGGTGCCATTCAACCTGACTGCCCAAGTTTTGAAACCCCTCCTTTGGAACCGACTTCACGCGGTCCCGCAAAAAGCAGCAGTCGCTCTTAGACCGTGGTTAGAGATTGCAATGACACTGTGATTCTCAGGAACGACTCACTGTCGTCCCTGCTGCAGGGGTCTGACGTTTGAGTAAGTGACACGGTTGTCAACATGCAGCGCGTTGCATATCGATCCTTCATGAGGGCGGAGTTGAGATGTGAGAGCGGAGTGTACGCCCTTATGACATGCTGTCGAAGAATCTTAGATAGTTCCTCGGAGGGAGTCACTCTTGTGGTGTCCTTTCCCACCATTTTCGTCCTTTTGTTCTGTCAAGATCACACGTCCGACACGGATATCTAGTTCGAATAAGCACTTTGTATTATCACTCTAACCAACTCATCTTTGTTGACGAAAGCAGGAGTGTCTACATATGCCAGTGATGGCATTTCAAAGACTCGGAACGAGGGGCTCGGGCTCAGGATGCACAATACAACGAGGGTAGAAAATGAGTGCTGCTCCCCCATCACATGAACTTATATTTGTTCTCCTTGACCACCTCGTAGAATGACAGAAACCTGAGTTGTGCAAGACGACTTGGAAGCTCGGATTACTACTATTGTCACGGAGTTATTTTCAGTCGCCGCCAGGTGATTGTATACTCTATCAATGTGCAATGTGCTGTGAATTGTCTACAAGAAATTTCGTGCCATGGCCCGGATAACTTGGATCAGGTCGAACTGTTCTCCCAGGGGAAGGGGATCGTGAACGCGCGTTTGAGGTGTGGAGGTCACGTGTTCTTCGTTTCTAAATTTGGATATCGGCTGTGACGGTGGTTCCCCTAAACGCGTATAAAAAGTCTCAACCCATTACTTTCCACACATTGGCCATGCGCGGAGTAGACGACTTTTTTGCAGAGCAAGACAAGCGAATGAGCATCCCAGACGAGGACGTGGATGAATATATCAAAACGCGTCTTGCAGCGTCTGGGAAGAACCGGTATGCTATCAGGTGTCCATCAACCTTGGCTTGTGGTTTCACTCACCGGGACGCAACAGCAGATCAACACAGGAATGTTTCACCGGATTAGAAGACAGATCGGCTTCTTCCAGGGATGTCGGATTACACGCACTCCATCCTCCCAACATCCTCCAGTTCCCAGGAGATCCATGCAAGCCACCCAAGGAAGGCGTTTCATTCGAAGTCGCACCACGCTCTCCGGGAAAATTGCAGAGACAGTAAGCTTTAATTATTTCAACGAACACTCATGAATTGTGTTGGACGGTTAATCACAAGATCTCCTGGGCTCAAGATGGCCAGAAAACTCGACGTCCCAGAGGAAGTACACGACTCTCTATCTATCGAACCCTTGTCAGAACCTTCATCCGCGTGCGTTTTCTTTTTTCATCCAATTCGTTCTACAATAATGGGAGGTAATATTTCCAAAAGCACGCCTGCCTCAGAATACCGTGCTAAGCGGCGCAGGACAACGGGAGAATGTTCTATTTCAGAGCCGATCGTTCATACTCACCATGCTAATGCCTCAAAAGTTCTAATTCCGGATCCCAGCGCATCGAAGAGTGGAGCAGGGACTGACGGCGTCTTTGTCGAAGGTTTCTTAGAGCATACTTCCGCTAAACATCTTGGGACTAGGGCGTCTCGATGGGCACGCTCAGGTACGCATGGTCAAAAAGGCGTGTTTAGCTCCACTGTTCTAGCCCCTGGAAATGACCCGATAACTCCCATTGAACGAGCACAAACAGTTCAGACAATTGGTCCGGCTCCATCAGTTACCGAAGAAGTTTCCGTTCCATTTGATGCTCCGCCTGTCTCTACGCCTGACAATCCTACCCTGATGGAATCGTTCTCGCCCCCACTGGTTTCACCAATCCGAAAACTAGCTGCTGTCGGCTCCACCACGTCTCTGCATCACGTCAGGAATAACTCCGACTTTCTGAAGAATCACACCCAACTAGTTCCTGCTGCAGGTAGCCACGCAAATATTGTGCCATCCACATCGTCAAGATCCAGTGGTGATTTACACGTGGCCGGATGTCTCGGAGAGAACCCAGTGCCCAGAGCTCCAGCAGGGTTTAATACAACGGCATATCCGGATTGCAGCAATATTACAAGCCCCGGGAATACGCCGTCTGAGCGGTCCCACCATGCATCTAGGGATTTCCGTGCACCTTCTACCGACATATTGCCTTCATCATCCAGAATGACCGTTTTAGAGGAGGCAGAGCCACGTAAGACAGTGAGCGGCGGTGGGAAGTCTAGGAAAGCGTCCGGAAACAGAAGTGGCGGTAAGCAAGCAAAGGAAAAGGCGAAACTCACCAGCCCGCTCGAGTATGCTCAGAAACTACAATCGAGTCTCGACTTGCGCGTCAAGCCGAAGGGTAGCCGCCTGAAAGGAAAACGTATATTCTATGTTGGGACTGACATGATGTATGCCAGCGCTACAACTCGGGGACGTATGGACTACGTGAGTCACCTCGCATTCATTCTCATCTCCCCACCACTCCGCCAGAATTTGGCCAGTCCACATAGCGTTGCTGATATACTGATCCTATTTCCCAAAGATCGTGAAGCACGGAGGCACGTTGGTTCCGAAATACGATCCGGCCATCGCGACACACATTGTGACGGACGCAGGCATGCATCAAACTTTGCGGGCACTTTCGCTCAAATCCTTGTCAGACATACCCGACCACATTCCCACTGTCACTTGGGACTGGGTGATTTCGGGACACGGGCGAGCAAGAAAACGGAAGCTGTTGGACAAGGACGATAAAGCCCAACGTAAGGCAGACGGTGACAGCGGAGACGAAAGTGATCTGCTCGATTTCGAATTTATGCACGCGGCCTTTTCGGAACGTATCGATGCTGGTTGCAAGTGGAAAAAGAAAACTGGCCGGGGTAAGCACCCCCAGAGTGGCGATGGGAAAGCAGCGATCCAGGATTCAACGGCGTCATGCTTGAACGAGTCAAGTGGTGATATCAGCCACATCACGTGCGTCTGTCTCGTAATGCAAACACATCCCTTGATTTGAAGCGTTCGGTGTTTACCCTGATTACAGTACGTTTTCCCAGGAGGGCGGCGCCGGACCTGCTGAGAGAGAGAGCCACGGTGTCGTTCTCACCGCCTTGCCACCGGAGCCTCTACACTTCAAATCTGTCGACAGTCGCAAAGGCAAAGGGCGTGCAACCTCGGCGGAAGTAGCAGATGACGACGATCCTCTTGCAGAGTACTATACCCTGGCGAGGGCCGAACGTGAAGCTCAGGTCAGCACATATATATATGTTTCGATTCGTTTGGCTTATGTTTGCGTCTAGTGGGATAGAGACGTATCAGATTCGGATGATGGGGATGACTTTTACGAGTGCCAGCGAGGGCCGGTACCCAGAAGGGTGAGCTTCTGTTTCTGGAGACGATCGATAAAAAATTTCATCGCATGAATTTTTTCAGGGTTTTGCGTGTGATATCAAGGGTAAGAAACCGACGGTCTGCGTCAACCAATCCATCGTCGACAAGGTAATATTTTAAACGCTTTTTCATGCGTGGCCTCTGATCTGTCGAGCAGTTGGAAGAACTCAGAGAACTTCACAAGGCGAAATCGTCCGAGGATGATCGCTGGCGCGCATATAGCTACGGAAAATGTGAGTTTTGGGTCGTGGTGCACTTTGATTGCTGAGCGCTGAACCATGGCTTAGGTATTCCTGCACTCCGAAACCACCCCAAACCCATCAAATCGTTTGGAGAAGCGCGCTCCATCCATGGCGTCGGAGAAAAGACGGCAATGAAGGTATGCTATCTGACACTGGATGAAATTGCTATATTCTCAATGGGGAAACAGATCATGGAGATCGTCAACACAGGGGACCTGAAGCGTATCAAGTACGAGAACACGGAGGATGTTGCAGCTACCAGACTTTTCCAGGGCATTTATGGTGTCGGCAAGTCCTTGTTACTTTCTTTCTGCTGGTCCACGACATTTAGCATACGCTCAGGTCGTCAGATTGCTTTTGCTTGGTTTGCGAGTGGACTTAGAACGCTTGACGACGTTAGAGCCAGGAAAGGTGGGCTGAAGCTATCCAAGGTGCAAGAAATCGGCTTGGAGTTCTATGATGGTAACCGTATTTGCTTTTCGTTCTTCCGTTCGTAGACCCATCGTGGTTTTCGTTTCAGACATAAACTCGCGCATGCCTCGGAAAGAAGCGGGAAGGATCTTTGAAATGATCAAACCCATCGGTATGACAATATTGGCTGCGTCGATGTCGATATGGGTGGGCTCACCACTGAAATCGTGATACAGCGCTCGCCATTGATAGCAAGCTCTTCATCGACATCATGGGAAGTTATAGAAGGTAAGTACCAAGAGTTACCCTATCGAAAGCGAGAAAACCTCATTTATGTTTACTTGCTACTTTTGTGTAGGGGAAAGGCAGACTGCGGAGACATTGACATCTTGATCACCCGACCGACTACAGATGGCAAGACGCATCAAGGTATGTATTGAATAACCACATTTATTCTGGAACTCAATCATCCCTTCAAACGAATTGGCTCGATCGGCTGTTGACTGATTATAATGATTACTCCAATACGAATAGGGGTTATGCGTACCTTGCTCGAACAATTGCATGCAGTGGGAATCGTCACCGAAGATTTGGCCGTGCCCGACGACTTTTCGGACCTCGAGTTGGTGTATCGCGGTCTGTGCAGGCTCCCCGAACCGGGTGCGAAGCGTCGGAGGATCGACTTTCTCTGTGTACCCTGGGAAAACCGGGGTGCCGCGTTGTTGTATTATACGGTGAGTGCCTTTCATTTCATAGCATGGTTTCGACTTATGGCATCTATGTATATACAGGGTGACGACATCGTGAGCGTTTTTCGACCTTGAGGAGAACAAACGCATCCGGCTAACACAACACACACTCTCACCGTAGTTCAATCGCGCGATGCGGCTGAAAGCCAATAAGCAAGGATACTCGCTCAACCAGCGTGGTCTATACGCGGGCGTCTTGCGCGACCCGCACGACAGGCAGAAGAAGGTCTGTGAAGGTGGGTATCCGAGATCTGTTTAGATATTCCCTTGGTCGTGGTGGACTAATCTTTCTTCTTTTCTTCTTTCTATTTCAGGGCACATCGTTGCGTCGGAGACCGAGGAAGAGATTTTCAAGATATTGGGTTCGTATTCTTCTGTCTTATTCATGATGACACTTTTGACTGTTGTCCTATAGAAGTTCCATGGCAGGAACCTCACGAACGCGTTAGAGGGTGACAAACGTTTCAACCTCGTGCACTATCCCCTCGTGGCAAATTCAACAAATCGATCGATGTCTAGAAACCGCATTATTATGGTATCACATGATCAAACCTTAACTTCCCGGTCTGCTGAGTTACATAGTCGGCACCCGTAAACCACATCAAACCCAGTAAATATGTAGAAACGATCCAAATCATCTTGAAGTAACATTCACTCCTCGAGGGTTCTAAGATCAGACCCCGAAGCAGTGATGCTGTCATAAGACGGCGGCGCCTCGCCAGCCTCGCTCTCCAGTCCGGAAACGAGCCGCTCGTACCGTGCGAGAGGCGATGGCGGGCGGGACGAGTGCGGGGATAGGACGGGAGGAGTGTGTGGATGATTCCAAGTGTGCGGATGGGCATGGGTATGGACGTGGACCTGTGCATGAGCATGGGACGCGGACGCGGAAGAGGCTGAATGCAATGAGTGTTGGTGACCATGGGAATGAGGTTGGGGTTGGGTATGGCAGTCGTCGTGAATACCGGACTCGTGTGTCCAACTAGTAGGCGACGATGAATCGGGGGTTATCGTGAGCGTGGGTTGACCACTCCAGTGATGCTCGTCGAGCGAGGAACGATGGTAATGGTGGGAATGTGGATGACCGACACCGTCGTCCGATCCCACATTGTAAGACAACGACGACGACGACGAGGTGGGTGTCGGCATTGTGCTCGTGACGTGTCCGCGTTCATGCCCTTGCCCTTGACCTTGAAGCGGAGGACTTTCGATTTCGTCGTGTTCAAGTTCGCCTTGGTGTCCAGACTCGTCTGTCGAACTCGTGGTACTCGGCTGGCATAGACACGCGGTGTGTTCGAGCCGGTCGTCTTCCATCGTCTGAGAGTAGCTAGGGAGCGTTTGGAACTCTGGATCGCAACGACACTGTTTCGGCGGGGAGTGACACGTTAGTTGGTTGGAGATGGCATTCTCGTATCCAGAAGAAAAAAACAAAAAAGAAAACCGATGCTCACAGAAAGGATAGTGATCGGGGCTTGGAGTGACAAATCAAAGTACCTCCTTGTGGCTGTTTCTTCGTGGTCATGCGCGCCATCCAAGTCGCCGGGCTGCTCCAACCGCATGATAAACTTGAGTGTGTGCTGCACTCTCACCCCCCAGTTCTTCTGCTTCATCGTAAAGTGAAGTTCGCTGTCACTGGAAGAAGGGCCGTTGCACCCAGGCAACCCTAGAACGAATGACAGCGCGTAGGGACCGGGTCCTATCAGAACGGACGGATCGCTCGATGGGGGGACGTGCCGCAAAAGTGGCGATCGATGGGGCGAGAGAGGAGATGGCAGGAGCGGGATCTGTACCGGCTTATGCTTGTTCTTGTGCGCATGCAATTCTCCGTCGTTGACCGAATCTATCTCCTCGGTGGGACACTCGTCCTTCAGCTGGAACAGTTTCACCCCCTTCCGGTCGTCTGCTCGCAGGGATTGCCCTCTTTCACCCAGGTAGCTTATGCGTTGCTCGACGAACGCGCTCAGTTTCCAGATCTTGACCTTTTCGGTCGGCAGGAGAGTGAGATTCAGCGCCGCCGTGCCATACGTCAGTTCGGTTCTCATTCCCGCTTCAGACTCTGCTAGAGATTGGGTGTCCGAATGGATGCTTGCGGTGGCCACCTCGGGATGGCGCTGAGAGCCGAGCAGGAACAAGCGCGAACTCAGCTCGAATGCATAGGCGAGTCTTCCTTCCCATTGTCTTTCGATGGATAGCGGTCCAAGATCTCCTGTCCCAGCGTCCTCCCCATCTCCGATAGCGACGACTAGAACCGGAACTTTGCAACAGAGTTTAGAGGTAAACGTTCCAGGTCTGTGAGCGACACCTTCAATGTAATAGTTCATCGAGCCGTGAGGGACAGAAAACGTCGGTGGAAGATCGGGCGGAACCAAGAATGAGATTGGGTAGCTATAGGTACCTGTGGTGCAAGATACCGTTGGCTTCCAGGTGAACAAAAGCCAGTTTCAGAAAGAAACTCACCTGGCTTGAATTCCATCCCACCGTCTTCGTGGTCCTTTGGTGGATGTGCACCATTCGGCTCCTTCTCGTGATCATGCTCCAATCCAAAAAAGCGAGCCAGACCGAGAAAATGGTGTTCTCGATGGTCCGTGTGAATATTTGGGTGGGATGTGTTTGTTCCCCGGAGGTTGTCATTACCACTAGTACATGCGACGCCTTCATCAGTTTGAAGAGGACGGTCCCTGATCTGGTCTTCACGTGACATCCTGTCTCTTGATCGTCCACGCTCCATCTCCTCAGGAATCGATCTGGACCTAGATGGAGATCTAGCGGCCATTTCTGCGACGGCGCCTAGGACAGAGCTCAGGGAAAGTCGCAGACGAGAATGACTAGCTGAAGCATTTGAATCATCACCGCCGCTCCCTTGTGCGCGCAACCGGGTTGAATGGGTAGATTCCCGAGAGTGAATACTGGAGTGACGGCTGGGTGTGGCACAGTGATGTGGAACGCGCGGAAGATCCTCAGCGGTGCTATGAGCAGATACGTCGCTTTCATCATGAAGAGGGCTCCTGTGCGGCATCTCGTTGCTATGGTTATTGTTCTCTAGATCAAGGGAAATATTTGTGTTACTAGACACATTGGAGAGTGTTGCATGGTGGGCGGGAGAAACTGCGACTGAGTTCAAACAGGAAGACACAGGAAATGCATTCAATGGGATTCGACATCAGTTGGAGCGACGTGATTGTGAAACAAACGATACTACTCACCGGATCCATCCAAATATGTTGAATTGTCCGGAGCTTGCCTCGGAAATCCTTCGAGCGTGGAATTAGGGTGTTCCTCGGGGATCTTAAACCTTGATTCAATCGTAGTCGGTGACTGGGCAGTATATGGTGGTGTTGGACCGAAATCGAATGGGATACCTGTTTCAATAATTAGAAGCATCAGTAATGAAATCATCATGGGACATTTTGTGAGTGCGACGATCTATGCTTAGGACGATTGGTGGAGATGGGAAGAAATATGTACCGTGGCTACTTGGTCGATCACAACGCCTGCGACTGGAAGGCGGACGAGAGAAGGCTCTTCCTGCATGCTCGTGGACGTCATGAGAATTTGAAGTAGATGAGCCAGGCCCTACGGATGAAGGCCGGCTTCTACGAAGAACTTGGCCGGCACGAAAGACAGTCACGGACGACGAGTGGAGTTTTCGTGTCTCCGGGGCCTCTACGTGATATGAACCGTCTCCTATCCATCGTAGAATGCGATCCACGGGCGTAATGAGTGTAAGTCGCCTCTTGGGGAATACAAGAAGACGCACCCTCTGTTGGCAAGGTGATTGTCGACAGGCCAACCAACTCCACTTCGATTGTGGAAATTTCGATTGGTTTGATGACGTTGAGAGTGAGGACCCCCCTAACGAGAGTGTGCGCCGCGTTTGGCTCAGTTTGAAGTTGTCCCGAGGGATCAGAAGAGCGCAGGAAGACGACGGGCTCGGTGAGGACGATACTCAGCGTACTTTTCGCAGGCATGCCAGGCAGACTGTGAACAGGATCCGGCTCGAAACGACCTTCCCAGAGGCCAATTTAAGCGCACAATTGGCAGCGCTTCGTCCTTGCTAATGCCCATCGCAGTAAAGTTGTGCCTCGGCCGAAACGTGCGGAGAACCGGCGTCGCGGGCCGACACACCAACCTCACACGTGCAACTTCAACTTCAACTTCCAAGTCACCGATCATTCAAGACTCAAGTTACTACTGCTAGTAGTTCAAACTTGAATAGTGGTACGTACGGTACTTCATCTCGACGTCTCTCACTGCGTCAATCTCTCCATTTTTACGTCCTCTCTCCATTTTTCTCTCTAGAAATTTCAGATGGCGTCTTGTCAAGTGAGTCAGCTCCACCATAGTCCATTCAAGTTAAAATATCACGATCGTGTATAGTCCGAGTCGTATTGACCTTCGAGGATATTGTAGGCTGATTCAGATCATGCAACCTGAATTTCAGAACTTAGGGCCCATGTTGTCTCCATGGTACCGTCTAAATAATTTCCTCTAATGGACAAACAAGCACACCGGGAATTGTCTGTCTGGTGATATTGATCATAGAATCCATGGTCCCTGGCTATCCCCAAGTTCGAATTCGGTGATCAAATTCGCCATAGGAATCCATTCCTCATGTTCACGCGCCCCAGGCACACCCTCGTAGGCTCCGCGCTGACGTGCGGAAGAATATTTACACCTATTCATTGGATTAAAGTTTTCACTGTCTCACAATCTACACCTAATTTTAGTACTTCGCCGTCCCCCGAGTTTGCGCTATTTCAGGTCCAAGAACAAAAGGAGGCCCAGCGGTGACGAAATTCTGACCATAACAGATATCCAAAGCGAGGAGGCTTCCCCATGATAAATGCTAGCTGTGTCACAATGCTTTCAATCCTTTCTCCACCTCCATTCTGATTCCTCCATTCCCCTAGTGGATTACCAGGTAACACAGATCATCTCGATGTTCGCCAAATGACTTACGATCTACCAACTGAGGTCCGAGACCTTTTTTTCGTGTGGCGGGTACACCCTCGTTTTCCTTTGAGTTTTACCAATGAGGTACTCCAAGCGTCTTTCTTTTATGTTGACCCTGCTGTCATGGGTCGCTGTCGCTCGTTCGCAAAATTGCCAGCTGCAGGTGCCCAAGAACCCGCTCACTGCTGAAGGACTCGCTACCCCCTATGTATTGACCGGATGCAACGTCAGTACTATGTCGCTTGTTTCTCCTTCCGTTCCAGGCTGAGTATCTGGGTTAGCAAATAAACTTTGCCAACGAAGGTGCTTTCGTTGAAGCCGCGATCCTTGATCCCGCGACAGGCAACATCCAAATCTACAGTCCGTTGGTTATCAATGCCGGAATGACGCCCGTCGGAAACAACACTTCGGGTACACCTTCGG
>JBBPPF010000389.1:0-21016 GCA_038091815.1 Leccinum obscurum | reverse complement strand
AACGTTGCCGAAAATGAATCGTACGCGGCGCACTACAAACATATACCAGACAGGAGTTCCACTGCACGGACGTACGGCTGGGAGACCACGCGTGCAAGTTTTGATCGAAATGCTGGGACTTCCATCGACTACGGGACACCTAGCCAAACCGTATTCATCCGCGGGCTCAAAATAGCGCTACGGAACGGGTTTCTAGGTACCAGATGGGTCAGCATCGTGGCAGATACCCCATCTATGGCTCCATCAAATCCCGTGAAGTCATTGAGCGTTGTTCCAAGCAACCTTTGGGGCGCTATCTTCGCAAACCTGATGATAGGGGATGAGGGGAGCACTTCCCGAACTACCATACCAACATGGCGGTCGACAGACGCGGCCGAAGAGCAGGCACAAAGTGACGAAGGTATGCATGTTGAAATCCAGCGGGTACCAGATGTACCTCCGGTGTGTACATTGCTTTGTATATGAAGGTCGATCGTTTGACGGCCATAATAGGCGTTTCATCCCTCGAATGCTATTAATCAATATTTGCTTCGCAAGGTCAGGTGTAACTGGACCACTTCGCATGTAAGGAGTACGTATTGATGTCCAATTTAGGGCCCTTCAGCGAACATTGCAATCACTTGTGATAGCATTTGGATGTCGATCCTCGAAGAGGTATGATCATATTCTAGTGATCCGCTTTCCAAACATCCATCGAATTTTGATCATTGGGTACTAGAAATTGCTTACGATAGAAGATTTTGATGACGATTTTGGTCTTGAAAAAGTACTGTCTCAGAATCATGATATAGTCTCACACGAAGGTTAGGGTGTTGTTGCTGAGTCATTGTGACTGCTGATATATATTCGTCGAAGGTGTTGTGCGTTTGGAGAGAAAGAGTGGGACTCTTGTTGACAGGCAAACCCATTCAACATCACCAATTAATGACACAAACAGTGCAATTGAAGGTGCTTATCTCCGGTTGTCTGCGAGACAACCACAGTGAAATGACATTCACGTCAGCGCTAACGCGGTTCTCTGAAGCTAAGCACGCGACAAGGGGTTGGACGCACTCCATCACTGGAAAGGCGACTGTTTCAGTCGATCAGATACTTTCACGAGCAGGTTCCGCGTTCGCGAAATTCCAGGAAGGAGAGGGGACGAACTACATTAGCGAGGCCGTCGTCCTTGATCGCCAAGCACTGGATCTTTGCTCACCCGGTCACCACATGCGATGGGAATCACTAAATCAACTTGCCACTCATCTCCAGCGTCGTTACAACCATCTAGGGGAGATAGCAGACATCGAGGAAGCGCGTATCTGGTTAAGAGAAGCGCTGGAGCTTTGCCCGTCAAGGCACCCAGGTCATTCAAGGTCGTTGAACAGTCTTGTACTCTGTCTCTTCGATCATTACAGGCGGCTTGGAGATATGACGGTCCTTGATGAGGCCATCATCCTTGGGAGACAAGCCCTCGACCTTTGCCCGCCAGGGCACCCGGATCGATCAACGTCGTTGAACAATGTCGCACTCGGTCTCTCCGATCGTTACAGACGGCTTGGAGATATGGCGGACCTCAATGAGGCCATCATCCTCGGGAAACAAGCCCTCGACCTTTTCCCGCGAAGGCACCCTGGTCGATCAACGTCGTTGAACAATGTCGCACTCAGTCTCTCTGATCGTTACAAGCAGCTTGGAGATATGGTGGACCTCAATGAGGTCATCATCCTCGGCAGACAAGCCCTCGACCTTTGCCCGTCAAGGCACCCGGGTCGATCAACGTCGTTACAAAATGTCGCACTCGGTCTCTCCGATCGTTACAAGCAGCTTGGAGATATGGCGGACCTCAATGAAGCCATCGTCCTCGAGAGACAAGCCCTCGACCTTTTCCCGCCAGGGCGCCCGGACCGTTCAAGGTCGTTGAACAATGTCGCACTCGGTCTTTCCGATCGTTACAAGCAGCTCGAAGACATGACGGACATCAATGAGGCCATTAACATCGGGAGACAAGCCCTCGACCTTTGCCCGCCAGGGCACCCGGAACGTTCAATGTCGTTGGGTAATCTTGTAGGTTATCTCTCCGATCGTTACAAGCAGCTTGGAGACATGGCGGACCTCAAAGAGGCTTTCATCCTCGGGAGACAAGCCCTCGACCTTTGCCTGCCCGGGCATCCGGGTCGATCAACGTTGTTGAACAATGTTGCACTCAGTCTCTGCGATCGTTACAAGCAACTTGGAGATATGACGGACCTCAATGAGGCCATCATCCTCGGGAGACAAGCCCTTGACCTTTGCCCACCTGGTCATCCCAACCGATCACGCTCATTGCACCAACTTGCAGGTTTTCTTCGTGTTCGGTTCTCCCAGTCGAGGGAGTTGAAGGACAGAGAGGATCTATTCAGCCTCTACACTGAGTTAACAAATGTAACACAAATGGTCTCATCATTTGATCTCTCTGCAGCCAAGGAATGGATTAGTGCAGCTGAGGATTTCATCCATCCCACGACGCTTCTCGCATATGAAACATCTCTTCGACTACTCATTCAGCATCTGGCCACTTTGCCATCCCTACCCAATCGTCTGCAAATTTTCAAGGACCGCGCTTCATCATTGGCAATCGATGCATTTTCCGCTTGTCTTCGAAATCAGTGTGCAAAAAAAGCAGTAGAGCTGCTGGAGCAAGGTCGCGGTGTATTCTTGAACCAGATTGCTCGTCTCCGTTCCCCTCTTGAAGATGTCATCGCGTCGGGCCAAGAAGGAAAGGCCCTTGCAGACGAGTTTACTCGACTCTCCAGAGAAATACGCAGCACATTTCATCCGAAAGCTCTAGATCAGCACAACAGGTTGTGCAGTCTTAATGTTGATCTGCAATCCACAATCACCAAAATTCGAAAATTACCCGGTCTTGCTCGATTCCATCTCCCCTCTTCCTTCTCCGAACTCCAGCACGCTGCTAGTGGCGGACCCGTGGTCATCGTGAACGCTAGCCACTATACGTGCGATGCACTCGTTGTCTTCTTCGACAGAGACCCGGTTCATATCCCATTGCATATTACAAAACAGCGTGTTCAAGACATGTCGTCGAAACTCCGATCTCTGACATTGTGCGCAAAATGGATGGACGTGGAGAACAATTTTGTTCGCTTCCTGCGTGACCTCTGGGATGAGGTCGTTTCACCAATCGCCGATTTTCTCCAGACGACAGTCCCACAATGCTCACGTATTTGGTGGTGTCCCACTGCCGAGTTTTGCCATCTGCCATTGCACGCGGCTGGTCCGTATAGGAAGGGCCGAAGAAATTTTCCCCGGTTGTACATCTCGTCTTACACGCTCACTCTAACTGCCCTCATCCGTGCGAGACGGAATGATCCGTCGGCGACGACTTCGACACACAAGAAACGATTCCTAGCTGTAAGTGCAGCGCTTCCCAAAGGCCGAAGCGAGCTCCTTTCCGCCGGCAGCGAACTAACCATCGTCGCTGAGCGTATCTGGGATCTCGCGACGTTCGTCCGCCTTGAGAGTCCAGAATCGAGAAATCTTCAAGTCTCGAGGGAGCTGATGAGGAGCGAGTGGATTCACCTTGCATGTCGCGCGGTCCCAAACAGGAAGCAACCCTTTGACTCTGCGTTCAAACTCCATAACGGTCGCTTCACCGTCGAGCGCATAATTGCACACCAGTTGGAGAACCCGGAGTTTGCCTACCTCTCTGCTGATGATACGACGGTTGGAGGCGAGGAGAGTACAGACGAGATGATCCATCTGGCGTCAGCGATGCAGTTTGCAGGGTTTCGGTCTGTGATTGGGACAATGTGGGCGGTGGACGACGCAGAGACGAACAAAATCGTGTCCAAGTTCTACGAGAATTTGGTGGATGGGTCTGAACAGCTGGATTATACCCGAGCGGCGTTGGCGCTACAAAAGACGATGAACTCATTGGGTAGTAGTGTTCCGCTCAGTCAGCGGATTTTGTATGTGCATATCGGTGCCTAGTGTCTTATCGGATCATGTCTAGGCTATAGCCTATATTGTTGTTATATCTCTTCGCTTGTATTTGCTATCAAACATGTTACTGGGTGTGCAGACTAGTTTGCTGAGCAGTATGATGACCAGTCATTGACGCACTGCGAGTGGTCGTCTAACAGTTAATCGGTGGTGCGAACGGGGAAGGACTCGGAGAGGGGGAGTCGTCGTTGATGGTGTTGGGGCTCGGTTCCGATGAGAAGACGCCGGTTGCCGGAGGTAGGGACTCCTGGGAAAGTGAGGTACGAGTAAAGGCCGCCGTCGCGTCCAACGGGGACCTATATACCTGGGCCGATTTGATCATTGAAGGGACACTCGAAGGCGTACAGGCTACGCGCGGCAAGTTCTTGACACGGAATGAGCCGGGGGAGGCTCCGGGCCCGGTGAGGCGGTGGACTATGAAAAGCGTTAGGACGGAGTGACGCCTTCGAAACCAAGGGGAAAAACCAGAACCAGAACATTTCGCGCACGAACAAACCGCTTGGGCCGAAGAATATCAAACGTCACGTGAGTATGCACAGCGTGTGACCCGGGCCGGTCCCGATCGCATGTCACGTGTCACGCGTCACGGGCCAATATTAGCCAGAGTCTATCATTGGCTGAAATCGGTGAAGATTTCGGTGTAAGCCTCTGACTCTGAGGTGCTTCATTTGAGCTAACCTATGTACATAGGTTGTGCAAGATGCACCACAGTAAAAGTGCGAGTTTGGTAGGGGAGGAGCAGGCTTACCAGGCTGAAAATAACTTTCAGCACTGCAAATGTGGCTTGATTAGCGCTCATCCACAGCATCCCGCATTATAGTTAAGTACAATGGAGGTTTCGCACGGCAGCACGTACGACTATGCCTCAATCTCCTCAGGACCTGTACGCGAGGCTACTCTCCTCTACTCATGGTTACCCGCCTTGGACTCCTGATCCAAGCAACGAGTTTTTGAGGGCACGTCCGGAAGGTCTCAGAATCGGTGATGTCGGCGTCGTCAATCCCGACTATGGTGGTTTTGACGCACTTTTCAATTTATGCCTTCCACGGGAACATCATTTTCATCGCTACGGTGTACCCGACAGTTTTACCTGCTTTAGACCAGAAGAATTGGAAACCAGCACTTCTTCTGCAGAGCCACATGGTCGAGTTATTTCGACTCCTTCTGTAACCCGACTCGGGATTGTTTCATCGACCGAGGCTCCACAGAAGTAACATTGTAGTCCTTCATGAAACCCATCTGATCGCATCGGATCGTTTCTCAGAGACGAGTCGGGCATTTCAGCTTATGAATTCAATCTGGCTTCCGATCAAGGCGCACTCCTCATTCTTCCAGAAGGTGCTGAACGGTATGAGCTCTTGAACGATGGTCTTTTTATCGAGCAAGCTAGTCAACATGGGGCAGAATGGCACAGTTACGCTGTGAACCGTCGCCGTCGAAGAATCAGCCAGGACGCCCTTTATGTCATCACCGGACTTTACAAAACTCGTTCTTGGTCCATCGCAGCTTTCGAAAATGTTGCTGGAAAAGAATCGTACGCGGCGCAATACAAACATATACCGGACAGGAGTTCCACTGCACCAATGTACGGCTGGGAGACCACGCGTGCAAGTTTACATTGGCGTGCTGGGACTTCCATCGACTACGGAGAGCCTAGCCAAACCGTATTCATCCGCGGGCTCAAAATAGCGCTACGGACCGGATTTTTAGGTTCCAGGCGGATCAGTGTTGAGGCAGATACCCCATCTAAGGCTCGATCCAATCCCGTCAAGTCGTTGAGCGTTGTTCCAAGCGGCTCTCGGATGGGAAGGGAAAGAGCGAGAACTTCCCGAACTATCATGCATGCAGGGCGGTCGACAGACGCGGCCGAAGAGCAGACACAAAGTGACATGTCCGATCACGGTGGGTATGAGGATATGCATGTAGAAATCCAGCGGGTGCCAAATGTACCTCCGGTGTGTACGTTACCTTGTGTATGAAGTTTGATGGTTTGACGGCCATGATAGGCGTTTCACCCCTCCAATGCCATTAATCAATATTTGCTTCGCAAGGTCAGGTGTACTGGAACTCTACGCACGCAATGAGTATGGACGTCTGTTTTAGGACCCTTCAGCGAACATTGCAATCGCTTGTGATAGCATTTGGATGTCGATCCTTGAAGAGGTATGGTCATGGTCTAGTGATCCGCTTTCAAAACATCGAATTTTGATCATTGGTTCATAGAAATCGCTTACGATAGAAGAGTTTGATCAAGATTTTCGTCCTGAAAAAGTACTGTCTCAGAATTACGATATAATTTCACACGAAGGTAAGGGTGTCGTTTCTGAATCATTGCGACTACTGATGTACATTCGTCGAAGGGGTTGTACGTTTGGAGAGAAAGGAGGATCTTGTCAACAGGCAAAGCCGTTCACGAAGTTCAACACCACCGATCAGTGCCCAAAACAGTGCATCGGATCACGCGTCACAGGCTTCCGCTCCAAGAAATGCAAAGGATGTTGATAAACAGGAGATCTGGATGAATGAGAGCGAAGTGGATTCTGAATCTCATATGAACACCGAATTTCAATCTCTCACTTCGCGGATTGGTCCCCCAAATGAAGAAGCGTCGTTCCTGGACCCTTTTGACACCAATCCGCATTCGGTACCCACCAATTCGGCGAATTTGGGTGTGAGATACCCGGGCCATATTCCGAACCCCCTTGTGATTAATTTTCTTTACCCCACGGTGCACCGGGACTGATGTGGCTTCACAAGAATTACTTGCCTTCATCTTCATCGCATGTTGCCTATTATCACTCTCTCCTGGATCAAAATACACGGATGAACTTCCAGGTGAGAGATGAGATGGGGGATCCTCTTCATCACCAACCTTGTGCCTTTAAAGAATCAGAATACTTCTGTGATTCCTGAAACTGCCGTAGCAAGTTTTTCACACTTTGGGCTCAACATGGAACATCAGGTTTCAACCGAGGTGATTATCCGTTTTCGCTCCTATCCAAACAGGCCGCTCAGCATTCGTTTTCCACTGCTGGTCCCCAGCAACTGTCGTCTCTCAAAAACGAGTCTCACTTCCCATGCCAGTGGATAAAATATGGAACAATGTGCGGGGACATTATCTCGGCTTCAACGCTGTCGCAACATCTAGCCTCCGTGCATGGAATCATAAACGTGCATCAAGCGACACATGTAGCGTGCACATGGGATAATTGCATGAACGAAATGCGCAGGGACGCCATTGTTCGGCATGTCCGTGAGGTGCACTTGCGCGCCAAACGTAGCTAAGGTGGTGCACCTGATTGTGTAAGTACTAACTATGTTAATTACGTCGAGAGCGACAACTCCAACAGCAACATCACACGGAAATACTATACAGTACTGTGCAACAACTTCGGCAGGAGTCGTAATTCGGATATCCCCTCCACCAGATCACTATCTCGCTGAATCCTATATTTTCATATTCGTCTATACACAGTATTGTCTAGGATCAGCAGGACCGGGTAGGGAAAAGTCGAAGTTGGGTTTGAGGGGAGACTCTGGGATAGGACGACAAATAATAAAGATTTTCGTCTTGTAAAAGTGCTGTGAACTATCATATTGTCTCACACGAAGGTTGGGGTGTCGTTGCAACTATTGATGTAACTTCCTCATGTCCGGAGAGAAAGAGGCTTTTGTTGACAGGCAAACCTGTTCTTCAACACATCACGGGGAACAGGATATCATGCTATGTCCTTGTTTGAATGTCAAATGAAGTTTAAAACTGTGTGTTTGATTACTTCTAGTAGATCTCATCATAATTGTGTACGAGATCATATCCGCAAATTCTGCTACATGCGCCTCCATTTGTATAATTCCAAGTGAATTGTAATCCACGTGCAAGTTGATTCGCCAGTGATTTGAGCTCCTGACATCGTTCTAGAGATCTGACGTGATTGTTTCCTCTGCAGGAAGCCCATCACACTGGTATTCCAGTACTGTTGACACATGAACCAGTACCCGGACCAGCTTTGAAGCTTTTGAAGCCCGGTACCGTGACAGGCACGTGGGTGGAGATGCTGTGCAGCGCCGGTGATTACATAATAGAGTACGTCGCGTCGGCGTTTGCTTCTGCATCCTTGATTTGATGTTAATTTCCAGGGCACGAGCCACTCGAGTCAGTTATTTTTTTGACCACACGACATTCGGAAAGAGTGATACTCGCCCAGACGTAATATTGAGTGTAAGCTGATGGGGTGTTTCATTGCGAGTTTGGTTGGGGAGCTTTATCGCTCACAGGAAAACGCATACCCCCGGTAAGTTCGCACGGCAGCACGCTATGCCTCGATCTCCCCAGGACCTGTACGCGAGGCTGCTCTCCTCTGCCCGCGGTTACCCACTTTGGACTCCTGAACCAAGCAACGAGTTTTTGATCGAACGTCCAGAAGGTCTCAGAATCGGTGATGTCGGTGTCGTCATCCCTGACGATGGCGGATTTGACTCCCTTTTCAACTTATGCCTGCCACCGAATCATTCTTTTCACACTCGCTTCGGTGTACCCGACAGTTTTACCTGCTTTAGACCAGAAGAATTGGAAATAAGGACCCGCTTTTCTGCAGAGCCACATGGTCAAGTTATTTTGACTCCTTCTGCAACTCAAGTCGGGACCGTTTCATCGACTGAGGCTCCACAGAGGTAATATGAGGGTTCTTCATTAGTGAAAGAAAGCCATCTGATTGCATCGGGTCGTTTCTCAGAGACGAGTTGGGCGTTTCAACTTATCGATTCAACCTGTCTTCCGATCAAGGCGCACTCCTCATTCTTCCAGAAGGTGCTGAACGGCATGAGCTTATGAACGATGGTATCTTTGTCCAGAAAGCTAGTCAAAATGGGGCGGAATGGTACCATTACGCTCAGAACCGTCGCCATCGAATCATCAGCCAGGATGCCCTCTATGTCATCACTGGACTTTACAAAACTCGTTCTTGGTCTGTCGCAGCTTTCGAAAACGTTGCTGAAAATGAATCGTACGCGGCGCACTACAAACATATACCAGACAGGAGTTCCACTGCATGGACGTACGGCTGGGAGACCACGCGTGCAAGTTTTGATCGAAATGCTGGGACTTCCATCGACTACGGGACACCTAGCCAAACCGTATTCATCCGCGGGCTCAAAATAGCGCTACGGAATGGGTTTCTAGGTACCAGATGGGTCAGCGTCGAGGCAGATACCCCATCTATGGCTCCATCAAATCCCGTGAAGTCATTGAGCGTCGTTCCAAGCAACCTTTGGGGCGGTATCTTCGCAAGCCTGATAATAGGGGATGGGGCAAGCACTTCCAGAACTACCATACCAACATGGCGGTCGACAGACGCGGCCGAAGAGCAGGCACAAAGTGACAAAGGTATGCATGTGGAAATCCAGCGGGTACCAGATATACCTCCGGTGTGTACATTGCTTTGTATGTGAAGGTCGATCGTTTGACGGCCACGATAGGCGTTTCATCCATCGAATGCTATTAATCAATATTTGCTTCGCAAGGTCAGGTGTACTGGACCTCTTCACATGTAAGGAGTATGTATTGACGTCCAATTTAGGACCCTTCAGCGAACATTGCAATCACTTGCGATAGCATTTGGATATCGATCCTCGAAGAGGTATGGTCATATCCTAGTGATCCGCTTTCCAAGCATCCATCGAATTTTGATCATTGGTTACTAGAAATTACTTACGACAGAAGATTTTGATGAAGATTCTGGTCTTGAAAAAGTGCTGTCTCAGAATTATGATATAGTCTCACACGAAGGTTAGGGTGTCGTTGCTGAATCATTGCGACTGCTGATATACATTCGTCGAAGGTGTTGTGCGTTTGGAGAGAAAGAGGGGGAGGCAAACCCGTTCAACATCACCGATTAATGACCCAAACAGTGCAATTGTGCAATCGGATCACGTGTCGCAGGTTTCCACTCCAAGGAATCCTAAGGATGCTGATAAAGAGGATCTCAAAGAGGATCTCTTGGTGAATGAGAGCGAGGTGGATGCACAATCTCATTTGAACGTCGAAGTTCAATCTACCACGTCGGGGATTGGTGCCGAGAAACGCGAGGGGCAGATGGTCTTGACTGCCGAGAAGTGCGTTCTCTCTCTTCCCTCTCTCGCCCTGATCAGTGACTCACGCGATCACCACCAGACTGATGCTCGCTAGACCTCCACTTGCCCAGCTAGGGAGCGAGGCGTCGGGTTCGGGTTCGACGCCCATGCCGACCGAATACTTTGTGAGTAAATTTCCTCACCCCCCGGTGCGCCGAGTCAAATGTGGCTTCTAAACACCAATGATCAAATGGTAGCAGCACAGTGACCTGCCTCACAAGGATCTATCGCCTTCAACGCGTGCTACCCATTCAAAAGGTGCTTATTCCCTTTTGTCTGCGAGACAACCACAGTGAAATGACATTCATGTCAGCCCTAAAACGGTTCTCTCAAGCCGAGCATGCGAAAGGGGATTGGACGCACTCCATCACTGGAAAGGCAACTATTTCAGTCGATCAGATACTTTTACGAGCAAATTCCGCGTTCGCGAAGTTTCAGGAAGGGGAGGGGACGGACCACATTAGCGAGGCTGTCGTCCTTGATCGCCAAGCACTGGATCTTTGCTCACCCGGTCACCACATGCGATGGGAATCACTAAATCAGCTTGCCACTCATCTCCAGCGGCGTTACAACCATCTAGGAGAGATAGCAGACATCGAGGAAGCACGTATCTGGTTAAGAGAAGCACTGGAGCTTTGCCCGTCAGGGCACCCAGGTCATTCAAGGTCGTTGAACAATCTTGTACTCTGTCTCTTCGATCATTACAGGCGGCTTGGAGATATGATGGACCTCAATGAGGCCATCATCCTTGGGAGACAAGCCCTCGACCTTTGCCCGCCAGGGCACCCTGATCGATCAAAATCGTTGAACAATGTCGCACTCGGTCTCTCCGATCGTTACAGGCGGCTTGGAGATATGGTGGACCTCAATGAGGCCATCATCCTTTGCAGACAAGCCCTTGACCTCTGCCCGCTAGGGCACCCAGCTCGATCAACATCGTTGAATAATGTCTCACTCGGTCTCTCCGATCGTTACAGACGGCTTGGAGATATGGAGGACCTCAATGAGGCCATCATCCTCGGGAGACAAGCCCTCGACCTTTTCCTGCCAGGTCACCCGGGTCGATCAACGTCATTGAACAATGTCGCACTCAGTCTCTCCGATCGCTACAAGCAGTTTGGAGATATGACGGACCTCAATGAGGCCATCGTCCTTGGGAGACAAGCCCTCGATCTTTGCCCGCCAGGGCATCCGGGTCGATCAATGTCAATCAACAATGTTGCACTCAGTCTCTCCGATCGTTACAAGCAGCTTGGAGATATGGCGGACCTCAATGAGGCCATCATCTTCGGGAGACATGCCCTCGACCTTTGCCCGCCAGGGCACCCGGGTCGATCAACGTCGTTAAACAATGTCGCACTCAGTCTCTCTGATCGTTACAGACGGCTTGGAGATATGACGGACCTCAATGAGGCCATCACCTTCGGGAGACAAGCCCTCGACCTTTGCCCGTCAAGGCACCCGGATCGTTCAAGGTCGTTGGACAATCTTGCAGATTATCTCTCTGATCGTTACAAGCAGCTTGGAGATATGACGGACCTCAGTGAGGCCATCATCCTCGGGAGACAAGCCCTCTACCTTTGCCCGCCAGGGTACCCGGACCGTTCAAGGTCATTGAACAATGTCGCACTTGGTCTCTCCAATCGTTACAGGCGGTTTGGAGGCATGGCGGACCTCAGTGAGGCCATCATCCTCGGGAGGCAAGCCCTCGACCTTTGCCCGTCAGGACACCCGGATCGTCCAAGGTTGTTGGACAATCTTGCAGGTTATCTCTCCGATCGTTACAAGCAGCTTGGAGATACGACGAACCTCGATGAGGCCATCGCCTTCGGGAGACAAGCCCTCGACCTTTGCCCGCCAGGGCACCCGCAACGATCAACATCGTTGAACAATGTCGCACTCGGTCTCTCCAATCGTTGCAAGCGGTTTTTAGATATGGCGGACCTCAATGAGGCCATTATCCTCGGGAGACAAGCCCTCGACCTTTGCCCGTCAGGGCACCCGGATCGTTCAAGGTCGTTGGACAATCTTGCAGGTTATCTCTTCGATCGTTACAGACAGCATAGAGACACATCGGACCTTGACGAGGCCATCATTCTTTGCAGACAAGCCCTTGACCTTTGCCCACCTGGTCATCCCAACCGATCACGGTCATTGCACCAACTTGCAGGTTTTCTCCGTGTTCGGTTCACCCAGTCGAGGGAGTTGAAGGACAGAGAAGATCTATTCAGTCTCTACGCTGAGTTGGCAGATGTAACACAAATGGTGTCATCATTTGATCTCTTTGCAGCCAAGCAATGGATTGTGGTAGCTGAGAATCTCCGCCATCCCACAATGCTTCTCGCATACGAAACATCTCTTCGACTACTCGTTCAGCATCTGGCCACTTTGCCATCCCTACCCAATCAGCTGCAAATTTTCAAGGACCTCGCTTCATCACTGGCAATCGATGCGTTTTCTGCTTGTCTGCGCAATCAGTGTGCAAAAAAAGCAGTCGAGCTGCTGGAGCAAGGTCGCGGTGTATTCTGGAACCAGATTGCTCGTCTCCGTTCCCCTCTTGAAGATGTCATCACGTCGGGCCAGGAAGGAAAGGCCCTTGCAGACGAGTTTACTCGACTCTCATCAGAAATACGCAGCACAATTCATTCACAAGCTCCAGATCGGTTGTGCAGTCTTAATGTTGATCTGCAATCCATAATCACCGAAATTCGCAAATTACCCAATCTCGCTCGATTCCATCTCCCCTCTTCCTTCTCTGAACTCCAGCACGCTGCCAGTGGCGGACCTGTGGTCATCGTGAATGCTAGCCGGTATACGTGCGATGCACTCGTTATCTTTTTCGACAGAGATCCGGTTCACATCCCATTGCAAATCACGGAATCCCGTGTCCAGGACCTGTCATTAGACCTCCAGTCCTTGACTTCGGACGCAAAATCAAAGGTTGTGGGGAAAGATCTCGTTCCATTGCTGAGAATTCTTTGGGATGAGATCGTTTCACCGATCGCCGATTTTCTCCAGACAACAGTCCCACATCATTCACGTATCTGGTGGTGTCCCACCGCCGAGTTCTGCCTTTTGCCATTGCACGCGGCTGGTCCGTATCGGAAGGGCCAAAGGAATTTTTCCCATTTATACATCTCGTCTTACACGTTCACTCTGAATTCCCTCATCCGTGCGAGACGGAATGATCCGTTGGCGACGACCTCAACACACGAGAAACAATTCCTTGCTGTAGGTGAAGCGAGCCCCAAAGGCCAAAGCAAGCTCCTCTCCGTCGGCAGCGAACTAACTATAGTCGCTGAGCGAGTTCAGGATCTCGCGACGTTCGTCCGCCTTGAGGGCCCAGAAGCGAGAATTTCCCAAGTCTCGAGGGAGCTGAGGAGGAGCGAGTGGGTTCACTTTGCATGTCACGGAATCCCAAACAAGAAGCAACCCTTTGACTCTGCGTTCGGACTCTATGACGGCCACTTCACCATCGAGCACATAATGGGATGCGAGTTGGAGAACCCGGAGTTTGCCTACCTCTCTGCTGATCACACGACGGTTGGAGGCGAGGGGAGTATAGACGAGATGATCCATCTGGCGTCAGCGATGCAGTTTGCAGGGTTTCGGTCTGTGATTGGGACAATGTGGGCGGTGGATGACGCAGAGGCGAACAAGATCGTGTCAAAGTTTTACGAGAATTTGGTGAATGCGTCTGGACAGCTGGATTATACCCGAGCGGCGTTGGCGCTCCAAAAGACGATGAACTCATTGGGTAGTAGTGTTCCGCTTGATCAGCGGATTTTGTATGTGCATATCGGTGCCTAGTGCCTTGTCGAATCATGTCTAGCTTGCATCTTTGTTATATTTCTTCGCTTGTATTCGCTATCGAACTTATGACTGGGTGTGCAAACTAGTTTTCTGAGGAGTATAACGACCAGCCATTGACGCACTGCGAGTGGTCGTCTAATGGTTGGTCTGGTTCCAACGGGGAAACATCGTTTATGGTATGAGTACTTGCGGTGTTTGATCGTTGTCACTTACATAATTTGGTATATTAGGTCCAATTAGGATAAGTCATTCCTACTACTAATGCTACTTACTAGGATGGCCCGGCCCAAGCCCGGCCCCCTCAAAACATCCGCTGGGAAGGAGCGTCGTGGTTTCCACGGGCCCATGTTTGAAGAGTACATACTTGGTACAACGCAATGCAGGAAAAGTTCGCACGGCAAGACGACATGCTTCAATCTCCCCCGGACCTGTATGCGAAGCTGCTCTCCCGGGTCTCCTCGACTTACGGTTACCCACTTTGGACTCCTAATCCAAGTCACGAGTTTTCGATCGAACGTCCGGAAGGTCTCAGAATCGGTGATGTCGGCACCGTCGTTCCCCGCTCTGGCAGTTTTGACGCCCTTTTCAACTTATGCCTGCCACCGAATCATTCTTTTCACACTCGCTTCGGTGTACCCAACAGTTTTACCTGCTTTAGACCAGAAGAATTGGAGATCTGGACCGACTTTTCTGCAGAGCCACATGGTCGAGTTATTTTGACTCCTTCTGTAACTCAACTCGGGACTGTTTCATCGACTGAAGCTCCACAGAGGTGATATTGCAGTCCTTCATCAGTGAAAGAAATCCATCTCATCGCATCGGATTGTTTCTCAGAGACGAATCGGGGGTTTCAACTTATCGATTCAACCTATCTTCTGGTGAAGGTGCACTCCTCATTCTCCCAGAAGGTGCTGAATCGCATGAGCTCTTGAACGATGGTATTTTTATCGAGAAGGCTAGCCAAAATGGGGCGGAATGGTACAATTACGCTGTGAACCGTCGCCATCGAAACATCAGCCAAGATTCCCTCTATGTCATCACTGGATTGTACAAAACTCATTCGTGGTCTGTCGCAGCTTTCGAAAGTGTTGCTGAAAATGAATCCTGTGCGGCGCACTACAAGCATATACCTGACAGGAGTTCCAACGGCTGGGAGACTACGCGTGCAAGTTTACATTGCCGTGCTGGGACTTCCATCGACTACGTGACACCTAGCCAAACCGTATTCATCCGCGGGGTCAAAATAGCTCTACGAAACGGACTTTTAGGTTCCAGACGGGTCAGCGTTAAGGCAGATACCCCATCCAAGGCTCTATCCAATCCCGTGAAGTCGAGCGTTGCTCCAGGCAACTCTCTGGTACGCTTTGCCTTGGTAAGCCTGATGGGGAGGGGAGGGGGGAGCACTTCCCCAACTGTCATACATACGAGGC
The DNA here is from genome assembly GCA_038091815.1 of Leccinum obscurum. Lineage (NCBI taxonomy): Eukaryota > Fungi > Basidiomycota > Agaricomycetes > Boletales > Boletaceae > Leccinum > Leccinum obscurum. Next base: position 5,663 of record JBBPPF010000389.1, on the reverse strand, counting down.
AGTCGACAGACGCGGCCGAAGAGCAGGCAGAAAGTAACATATACGATCAGGGTGAATACGAAGGTATGCATGTGGAAATCCAGCGGGTACCAAATGTACCTCCGGTGTGTACGTTACTTTGTGCATGAAGGTTGATGGTTTGACGACCACGATAGGTGTTTCATCCCTTGAATGCGATTAATCAATATTTGCTTCGCAAGGTCAGGGGTACCGGAACTCTACCCATGTAAGGAGTATTGACGTCTATTTTAGGACCCTTCAGCGAACATTGCAATCACTTGTGATAGCATTTGGATGTCGATCCTTGAAGAGGTATGGTCATGTTCTAGTGATCCGCTCTCCAGACATCGAACCTTGATCACTGGTTCCTAGAAATCGCTTACGATAGAAGAGTTCGATCAAAATATTCGTCTTGAAGAAGTGCTGTCTCAAAAATATGATATATTCTCACACGAAGGTTAGGCCGTCGTTGCCGAGTCAATGCGACTGCTGATGTACATTCCTCGAAGGGGTTGTACGTTTGGAGAGAAAGAGGGGGGCTTTTTTCGACAGGCAAACCCGTTCACGAAGTTCAACACCTGGAATCAGCGATCCAAACAGTGCACAATTGGATTACGTGTCGCAGGTTTCCGCTCCGAGCAATCCAAAGGATGCTGATAAACAGGATCTCTTGATGAATGAGAGCGAAGTTGTTTCTGAATCTCATATGAATGCCGAATTTCAATCTATCACTCCGCGGATTGGTCCCTTAAACGAGGCGTTGTCGCCCTCGCCCCGGGACTCTTTTTTCTACCGTCATTATTCGTTACCGGCAATTACGACTCCGCCCTGGGTACTCCCCGATTTGGCGAATTTGAGTATGAGCGGGGATGGCTACCCAGCTAGTCACCTAGAGCATAGTTTGAACACTATCCCGACCAAATACTCTGTAAGTAATTTTCTTCACCTTCCGGTACAGCGGGTCTGGTGTGGTCTCTCAACACCAATGATTAAATGGTGACAGGACAGTGAGCCGCCTCACAAGGATCTCTCGCCTTCGACGTATGCTACCCATCCTCACCGCCACACTTCTCCCCTGGGTCAAGTTACATGGCCGAATGACCAGAACTCACAGGTGAGAAATGGGATGGAGTCCTGATCCTGTTCATCACTAACAATGTGTCTTTAAATGACCAGTTTCATCTTCCGTATTCCACTACTGGAGCAAGTTCTTCATACATTGGGGACGACGTTGGACAGGTTCCTATTGAGGTGATTATCTGTTTTCGCTCCTACGCATACAGGCCGCTCAGCATTCGTTCTCCATTGCTGGTCCCGGGCAACAGTCGTCGCCCACCAATCTGAATCTGTCATTCTGCCAATGGAGAAACCTAGATGGAACAGTGTGCGGGCAAGCGATCAGCGCTGCAACGCTGTCGGAGCATCTCATTAACGCACATAAAATCAACAACATGTCTCGAGGTCGCCGTATCGTATGCAGATGGGATGGTTGCAGGATAAGAGGACCAATGGACAGGGAATCCATTTTTCGGCATGTCCGGGAGAAACACATGCATATCAGGCGTCTTGAGCTGGTAGGCCCGAGGTTGGACATGGGTAACACTGCGAGTCGGAAAGTCAACACCGCACCCGTACCCGCCGATACCGTGCCTTCTGCGAGTACGGTTTCCTATCCGGTACTCCCCCATTCGGCGAATCTGGGTGTGAGCAGGGATGGCTTCCCAGCTGGTTCTCGCCTAGATCATGGTTTGGACCCCAGATACTTGGTGAGTAAATTTCTTTACCCCCCGGTGCACCAGGGTGATGTGGCTTCACAAGGATTTCTCCTCAATGTATGCTACCTGTCATCACCTCCACGCTTCTCCCCCGGTTCAAGATACATGGGGGGGCTTACAGGTGAGAGATGGGATAGGGTCCAAATCCTCTTCATCACCAACCTTGTGCCTTTGAATGATCAGGATCTTTATACGAATGACACTGCCGGAGCAAGTTCTTCATACCTTGGGGACGACGTTGGAATGAGGTCTCTACCTGGCAGGTGATTATCCACACCGTACCCATCAACACCGTACCCTCTACGGGTACGGGTTCACACCGACCCGTAACACCTACCGTTATGACTGCAACGCGCGGCGAGTCGCCGGCGACCACGGTATCGCTCAGCGGGTACCATGCGTTTAAGCTTTGAATATATGACAAAGTTATGATACGTGCATGTTATGATTTATACTTAGATATTAAGTACTATTACTACTCAGAGTCTTCGCTTTCGTTTCTTCAATCAGATTGCTGCAAGGATATCCTGTGAAGTGATCAAGTCATGGCGGTACAAGAAATCTCGAGTGGAGCGGCCAGACAACCAGTTTTGTGTGAGATGCAACAGTTTGTCTGTCTTATGAAAAAGCGCGTTCGAGTGCAGTTGAAGTTGCTAGACCAGAGTGTCATGCTTTCAAGTTGGCAAACGAGAAAAAGGATTACTCACCAGGCACGTTGAAGTGGTCCAGAGCCATGCGGTGAAGGTTTGGATATTTGTATCGCAGGCTCCCGCTCCAAAGAATTCAAGGATGCTGATAAAACGGATCCCTTGATGAATGAGAGCGAAGTGGATGCTGAGCCGCATTTGGAGAGAAAGAGGGTAGCTCTCATCGACAGGAAGACCCGCTCGCGAAGTTCAACTCCACGGATTAGTATGTAATCCAAAGAGTGAATTGGATCAAGTGTTGCAGTTTTCCGAATGAATACAAATGATGATGAATCGCGTTTGGGGAGAAAACAGGGAGCTTTCGTTGACAGGAAAACCCGTCCGCGAAGCTCAAAACCACAGAGTGGTGACCCAGATAGTGCATTGGATCATATATCGCAGGTTTCCGCTCCAAGGTTGAATCCAAAGCATGCTGATCTAAGGCATCTCTTGCCTTCAACGTATGCTACCCATCCTTACCCTCACACTTCTCCCCTGGGTCAAGATACATCGGAGGACTTACAGGTGAGAGATGTCATGGGGTTCGGATCCTCTTCATCGCCAACCTTGTGCCTTTAAAGAATCAGTTGAATACCTTTGCGAATCCCACTGCTGAGCAAGTTTTCCAAACCTTCAAGGGACAACGTTGGAGAGTTTTCTACCCAGGTGTTTATCCGTTTTCGATCCTACGCGTACAGGTCGCTCAGCATTCGTTCTCCACTGCTGGTCCCGGGCAACAGTCATCGCCCACTAATCAGTCAGTCTGCCAATGGAGAAACCCAGATTGCAACGCTGTCGGAGCATCTAGCCGACGCACATCGTGAAATATACATGTCTCGAGGGGGATTTATCACGTGCAGATGGAGTGGTTGCGTAGTGTGTGTAACAGCCGCGTAGCATTGTTCAGCATGTCGATGAGGTGCACTTCAATGAATGAAGGTTCAAAGATCCCGATGTAGATTAGTATAGCAGTAGTACCAAGGAGCACGTGCCAATAATGTATTGAAGGACTTGGCGCATGGTGCTTCAGACGTTGAAGCTTGACTCGGAAATCCCGCCCGACTTGTTGGTCGAGACTGGAGAGCGACAACTCCAATAACACCACACGGGAATAGATGCAACGAGCATTTCGACTGGCACTACTCTAGTAGTCAGTTCACCCGCAACGTTGAAAGTGTGGACTGACTCAGCATCCACCGCCACTCGGTACTAGTGGTAACAGACTGCGACGTGTTCCAGTCAATCATTTCTGTCCGGGAGAACACAATGCCCTTTTCCACAACTAGAGATAGTTGCGTTCCCTTCCTTGCTACCAATCACTACTGTAAGGAATCAAGGAGAGCCCGGGCGCTCGATATCTCTTGTACTGATTGTGGGCTAATAGTGTCCAGGTGAGGATAGCCATGATATTTTGGGCAAGGGGTCCGGCTGCTACACGACTACTTTTCAGAATGATTTGACGAGACGTGATTCCATCAAATTCTGTTGAACAGCCTCACCATGTGATGCCAGCATGGGCGCTATCATTTTCCTGATGACGGGATGATGTATCTAAGACACCCGCAAGCTATGCTCAAATAGTTTGCTGGTCGCCCGAACTCGAGCCAAGACGCGCCTCTCATCTCGCATTTTCTGGTCAGACTCCCAGTTATTTCATGGCGCTTTCGGTATTCGGTTCCATTCATTCATTTGTCCCAACGCCGCGGGCCGTCGGTGACAGTCTTCGACGTACAGCGCGTGCGGTACAGATTCTTCATATCACGGGCGAATTGGTAGGTTGTATGTCCCTCACAGTTTATCTCTTGCCTCATCAATCTTGAAGACCAATCCAGTGCTTCTCGGTATGATTATGGGTCTTACAATCTTGAAGCAGCAACCTCAGTCAATTTCTGTAGAAAATTTCATCGTAGAGCATCCGATGGTACATTCTGCGATCATGTTTGGGCACGGAAGATACAACGCGGGCCTTCTTATCGAGCTAGAGGACAGTTTCAAAATTGATACAAACGATGCAAGGCAGGTGGAAGAAACGAGGAATAAGCTCCAGTAAATCCATATTGTCTACGCCATTCGTCGAGTTCCGTCTCACAGACGTGTCAAGGCCTGTCATCGATCGCATGAACATATTCGCACCCCAACATGCTCGCGTTCAGAAGGAGGTTTGAACTATGTTCTGGAAAGGCGTGTTGACACACTGACCGAAATCCTCTAGATGATCCTCTTTGCGGCACCCACGAAACCCTTCGTCCATAACCCATTCAATACTTGTGAAGTGAACAGACGAGATACCCTGGCCGAATACAACGATGAAATCAGAGGCCTTTACAAGACAATCGCCCGAGCGACAACCATGACATTGAAACCTCCCAAGATCTGGAGTCCCGAGAACTCCTTAATTTATGTGCGGGGCATTATCATCGCCGTGCTGGGTAAGAAGCTTGATGACGATGCCGACCTCTTCAACTACGGAATGGACAGGTGCGCGCTCTTCGAAACATTCGGCATACCTTTCCAGAACCACAACCTTTTCTCCGCAGTCTCCAGGCAACGCGCATCCGGATAATACTCTTCCACGCTCTCCATACCACCGCGAAAGCTGACACTCGAAAGCTCTCGGGTACTATCGTTTATCAGCACCGCACCATCACTGGCCTTGCCATTTTTGCAACTCGTACCGCACTGGCATGTTTTCTTCATAGAACAGAATCCAGCCTAGCGCGGTGCCTCGAGATGACGAGGAGGGTCGAGTGCTACAGTCATACTTTTCCGGTCCATCATCCCACGGATCCGCCACCTTATAACGATGTCGTCTTGATCACCGGGACGACGGGCCTTTTTGGCTCCAATCTATTAGCACAGTTCTTGAAGAGTCCGAGAGTCACAAAGGTCTATGCCCTTAATCGTAAGAAGAGCAGACCAGCCTCTGTGGTGGAGAGACAAGCATCGCTGTTACAGGCGTCCGGATTGGATCCAGCTCTAGCTCGTCATCCGAAGTTAACTATTCTCGAGGGAGATGCCAGGCATCGCGATCTTGGTCTACCCCATGACACACACGAAGAGGTATTTTGGGTCTGGGTCGAATGAGGGGTCTCAGACTGACTAAATTGTTCGCAGCTGCTCTCCTCTGTAACCCACATCGTTCATAATGCATGGTTGTCTAAACATGATCGCCACTCCCCCCTCAATGTCTTTGACGGCAGTT
>JBBPPF010000388.1:0-21019 GCA_038091815.1 Leccinum obscurum | reverse complement strand
TGAACCCCTTTTTCTCACTGGGAAATCTCAGGTATATATACAGTATTCTTACAGATTGAAATCATAACTGCTGTACTGTTGAGTAGTAGATGATGATGTGGACACTTCTGTGGCCCACATGGCCTCAGAGATGTAAATAAGTGCTGTTTTTTTTGAGGATCCCTTTCTCCTACTATTTGCTGGCAACATTTTCCTAATGTCTAGTGATTAGTTCAATACATGATCTTGTGTCAATACTTACAGCCCATCCACGTGTAGCAAAAGCAACCTCTTTGAAAATTTCCACTTGTATCCCGGGTGATCGAGCACTATGACAATGCCTTCATGGTAGCAGTTGAACCAGGGACCATACTCAGTTCCTTCGAACATCAATACAATAAAACACAGACTGGCCACATCCCAGTGTATGATGTATATCACACAGAGGAGCTGGAACTACTATGAGTACTAGATATATATAAATAAGGGGTATTACTTATTGCTGCACTGGAAAAGGCCAGCATTGGAATCAGGGTGGTTTCATATGTAGCCTTGAACTGCCAGTGCAAAATAAGCAACACAGATTGGGCAGTGTACCAGAACGAAGCTTGGTAAAACAAAAGCATTGTTGCCAAAGAATCTAGTTATGTTTCCCTGCAGTACATGATCAATATAGAACAGGGCTGCTCAGTAAGTACTTACATTTGAATCTCACTCATGAAGAATTTGTTTTAGATCCTCCTGATTACTAATCTTTTCAGAGCAATGTTTCTTCCACTTGTTCAGCATGTCTTGGTCCTGATTGATTTTGGGGATTGGGCATGCAAGAAAATCCCCACATAAGACTCTATAGACTTGGCAATGTTGATGTGCAGCGATTTGAGTGTCCTTCTAATCTACATAAATTCTCTTGCCTTTTTATGGGTTACTTAAGGGCAGGGGCAGAACTTTCTTCCCTCAACATTTCTTAGGTCTTGCTTCAGGAGGTTAGTCCTGCTCCCTTCCTTGTTTTTTTATGGGTTACTCAGGGATAGTGGGGGTTAGTGTGTCAGGACACTAGTCCTGCTTCCTCCCTTGCTTTTTTATGGACTTGGGAGAACTAGCGGTGGTGCTAGGCCAGCATGTAGGTTCAGGTGTTTTATTTTTACCACTAGCTAATCTGCTTTTATCCAGTCCCTTAGCACAATCCCTGGTGTGCTCCATGGGGCTTAGATGTACAAATTTTATTTCTATTTTCTTCATGACTTGGCTGACAATTTTTGAGTTGGGTGTAGAGTTCAAAGGGTCGAGTTGTGGGGTTGTGGCAGTTGTGGTGGTGCTGGTGGCTAAGAAGTATTCTTGCCAAGCTGCTCTCGCTCTTTTTCTTTTTTTCTGAATTAGTAAACTTGTATCAAATGCCAGCTGACTTCTTTTGATGCCATGTGATTACCCTAGATGGCTGGACCAATTCATTAGCTTCCACTTGAGGTCACCATAGGTATGTTGCACACATTTTCAGACAACTCAGGCTCTCTGATAGAAATGGAACAGCTCCTTTGGAGTCTTGCTCAAATTGCTTGGTCTTCGTATCTAATTGGAACATCCAACAAAGGAGTTGTGCATCAGGCTCATGCCTGTCTCAGCCAATCATAATCTTCTCATGACAGCAATGGGATGACTGTCAAGCTGCCTCAGCCTCAAGCTTTCAATGACTAAATACTAAAAATCAAAAAGAAACATTCTAATTGACAAGATTCAAAGCATTAGGTCCTAGACTGTATCAGTATCAGTAGTGGGCTTAAGCAAGTGATATTGACATTTGGCTACTTAAAATGTATTTTTTTTTGTCAAAACTCTTCATTGTAGATTTGGTCTTGGACTGAGCACACTTTTGAGGGTACATAACTTGCCAAGTTGGCTATTGCCTTCTAATTAGCTTGACTGCTTTTTTTATAACACCAAAATTTGCCCTAGACACCAACAATAACAAGGTTCTTCTGGTCCCAATTAATCACTGCTAGTCCAGAGCCTTCATCTTGACTGCCACTATGTGGTGCAATACACAACCTCATGTGTAGAATGTACCCAAATACTGTATTATATCCATAGGCTCCATTTTCTTGGTGGTAAGTAGTATTTGACTGTCTAGAATGAGCTGGCTTGCTGATGTGTGTAGACCCATCAACAACTTAGTGAGTAGCACAGCAGCAGCTTTGGCTCGTCCTTGCCATGATGATTGATTTTTTTTTAAATTAAGAATAATACTACATAGATACCAAGTGCTAATGTAGCAAGGCAATTTCTGGATGAGTACTGTTTCTTGCAGGAAGATCTGGACAACTTGGAATCACATGGTTTATATTGTTCAACTTTTTTTTTTTTTCATGATTGGGACCTGTGTTTGCTGTGTAGTCAAAAAAAAGGTGGATTATGCATGCTATAATTCAGCTGCTTGCTACATTTGTGGCAACACTAATCCAATGTGTAGTTGGATGCAGATACTTCAACCAATGAGAGGAAATCCTGAAGACATTAACTTGGGCAACTATAGCCCCCCTCATGATCAATGCCCTGTAGACTGAACTTGTAGATGCCATTAGCATCATCAGCAAGGTGCTGATCATAAGATCTAGCATATGAAGGCTGGTATTGCAGCTGATTTTCAGCAATTATGCAGTTCCATGACTGAGAGAATCCACCACAGATGGAAAATGAAGCTGCTAGGAGAGGATTGAGGCTGCTAGTAACAGTATGAGCCTGCTTCAGTCCATTTGTAGTACACGTGAACTTTAACAGTTCCAACTCAGAATGACTTAGAACTCTATATTATACTCAAACTGAATTTGTACCTGGTTGTAAAAGGCTAAACTACACAGTGGCTTTCTCCCTCTAGGAGGTACCTGTGAAGCTGCTCTTGGAATTCATGGGCAAACATTCTACCCAGTGAGGTAGATACCCAAAATAGCTGCAGGTTGTGCTATGTGGGTTGCACATCACTGACAAATCTAGTCACACCCAAATGCTCAAAGAGCTTCTTGAGCCAAGCTGCTCCTCTTCCAGCTTTATAAGCTAGGTCAGTGTCTGCTGTATGAAGCCCTGTGCTCTTATTCTGCAGCTCTGATGCTGTTGATGTCTTCACCCTCTCAAAATAGTGCATTCCAGAAATAGTTCTCCAACCTTGAAAGTCATCAAGCCTACTGCATCTCCCTTCCATCCTGCTCACTCACCCATGCATGCATCTGGCTTAGGGTCCATCTGCAGATTCTGCACTCAAACATGTTCTGCTCTTTGGGTCGATCTAGCATGATGTGGTGGACCTAGTGTTGTTCCGGCCCAGCTCGGAAGCCGGAGCCGAGCCTAGCCGAGCCCTTAGGGGCCAAGCCAAGCCGAGCCAAGGCAATTGGCCTATAGGGGCTTATGGCTGGGCTCCCTTTTTGATTGGGCCAAGCTGAGCCCTTCAAGCCATGGTTTCGAGTCAGTATTCCCAATTGGGCAGCGGAGCTAAATTTTCTGCACAAGGCCGGACTTTGCCGTTTCAAAATGAACGCTGTGACGTGATTTGGAAAATTTTCCTCTCACACCCACCAGGCCAGATCTGTGATGGCTGATACAGCCGATCTCGGAGATGAACAGCAGCGCCGCAGGCGTGTGCCTGCGCCCTCGGCGAGAATTACGTGTGCCGATGTAAAGACAACAAGTCCGCTAAGTGGGTGTTAGCAGGTAGTAGTCAGGGGTTTGCCTGGCGATAGGCTCGACCCTATAGAGGTCCAGGGAGTTCAGAAGGTTTCGTCGACGAGGGAGAAGGCGTTGAACAGGTGTCCGATGGTAGTCCGGAGGTGTCGAAGACAGCCCGGTCGTAGTCCGGTGTGACTAACGGTAGTCCGGTCATGTCGGCGATGAGAAGGACGGTGATGAGGAGCTCCGTAGTGAGCTATGAGGTGCGGAGGTGCGATCGGAAAGTCGTAGTAGCTGCGTGGGATCCGTAGATAATACTTCCAAACTCAATACAAGGTCTTTATAGTCCCGGGCATATCCCGAGACTGTCTAACGAGTCTAATGTAGATATATGAAACCGTAAACAAAACATAACAAAAGTAAAAGCAAACTGAAGACAAGACCGGGGCTCGCCGGCCGGTGTAAGCGTAGTCCGGTACTACAGGACTAGCGGTACTCCGAAAAGAAGGGACCGGACTGCGTAAGAACAGACCAGTAATCGATAGGAACGATGGGAAGGGGATCTGAAATATGTAAAAAGGAGGGTTTATGAGAACAGGGCCCTACTGGGCTCTACACCGATAATGCCGCCGAGCTCAAGCTGCTCTCGCACAGACAGGCACAAGCTGCAACCCGCCCGACCGAGTCAACCACAGCAGGTACCACCAAATGCAAACCCACTGCAGCAACCGAGGACACTCCAGCTGAAGCCAGCACAACTGTCTCGAAGAAAAGACGACTCACAAAAAGTACTGTACCCACCCGATCGATTCGTCTGTCACGTGTCACACCGGCCCCAGAATGACGAATTTTTTTCGTCAGTCATGCGTCACAGGCCCGACTGACGAATTAGGAAGATGCAGCCAATCAGAGCATAGAGCGACTCAGATTAGAGTCTCTACGACTCGGTTTCATTGCGGTTATAACTACTAAAGCTTTCTGATACTGACACTCAGTGCAGGTCAATTGATTGATCACTCATCGTGACTCAACCAAAAATGGTGGGAATAAAGTGTGTTCACCTTGCGTTTGCGCTTCCCACGCCCCAGGTCTTCTTCAACATCTCTTGCAATCACGTTCCCAGGCTCCCCTCCACTGAATTCCAACGACTCGGCCTCCCCAGTAGCCACAAGACCATCAGAATGGTTCGCAAGAGCCTCTGTGACAGTGGAATTGCCACGGGCTGACAACTTGAAGATCTCGGCTGCAACTTGATGGATTGGAACAGCGCTGTCATCTTCCACCAGTGTTTCAAGTCCTGGAGCATTGCTCTGATCCTCGAGGGCAGCTGCTTCCTGGTTTTCCAGTGCGTGTTGCCGTCCTTCCTCAAGTTCTTTCCAGAAAGCAACATTTGTGCTTTTCAACTGACGCAACATGTCTCGGGTAGCATAGGATGTCAAGCTTCCATATGAAAGGTTGAGCCCGTGCACACCTGCCAACTCAAAGGCCTGCAACAAATAGGCTTGGTAAGCATTGATATTACATTTCGTGACCATTCCCTACCTTGTTGACAATATCTGGTTTGTTCACAGCCTTGTACGCATCCCAAATCCATTTCACGCTCAAGTCCCGCAGCAGTCCGCACCACTTGTCAAAGACCAACTCCATCGCTCCACTCTCGATCTGTGCTGTCATCATCTTGACAACGTCCTCGTGGTAAGATCGTTTCAACGCATGCTTGAAAACTCGCTGAATCCCTACGTCACAAGGCTGCAAGACTCCCGTGCAACCTCCTGGTACAAACTGGACAATGATGGAAGGGTGGGATTTTTTTATCCATGACTGGAACTTCTGGGAGCAGTGTACTGACCAAACGTCAATTTGCCAGATTGCTTTTTGTGACGGAGGAAGTCCTAGAGCTTTTTTTTTGGCATCAAAGTAGGGCGCAATGAGATTGTCGACAAGGGATTGCATGGTCTCTTGCGTGGACCAGTAAGTGTCTGTTTTTGAACATTCAAACAGGAAGCCATGGCTGATGCATTCGTTGTAGCATGCCGCCGTAACTCGAGGACATGATTTTGTGGTTGCGCCCTGATAAATTAGCTGTAGGGGCAACAATTCTCCTGAGCATGATACTGAGACGACCGCTGTGAATGCGCGCTTCTCGTCCTCGCCAATTGTTGCCACTTGTTTGGCCCCACGTTTCGTCCAGGTGAGATTTGAACCTTGCGCATACATGACTTGTGTCTGATCTGTGTTAACATACAATGCTGCAGGGACGTCCTCTTCTTTCACTACAAATGCCATTCGAAGGATGGCTTTCTTGCAAATCTCCTCCCATTGGTCCGGGAGCTTATGAGCTGTGCGAGTGGCTTTCCGTTCCGACCAACCTAGTGTGATATCAAGCCATTTGTGCAGAAAATGGTCTGAGCATCGGAAAGATGACCCATCCGAAGCCTGGACATCGAAGATCTCCGGTGCCATGTCCATCAGTATGGCAATGACAATTCCTCTTATCGTCACCAAGGTGAGTGGCACGGATCCACTGCGCAGTGCATTCAATCGATCGATGATCGCCTTCTCAGCATAAGGAAAACGTGCCTGCTAGTGGGTAAGGGACCATACCAGCAAATAAAGTGATAAGATCTCACGAAGATGCCACGCCGTCCGCCCTTGTTTGCCAAACCAGGATCATTGCCCTCGCTAGCCATTTTCAGTGCCCGTGCTGACCATTTTGGTTTGTCTCCTGTACGGTCAATCCAACCATCCACAGTGGTGCGCGACAGTTCTGCAAAGGTAACAGGATCCTGCCGCTTCAGCAATGACACGATCTGTGTACTGCTCATTTTCCACCCAATGGAAGGATGTCGCGCCGCATTGACAATTTGATTCCAAAGGAAAGGTGAGTGCCAGTTGTGGTAAGTTGCGTCACGGTGTTGTGTCTTCTTACGGCCTTGGGGATGTTTCTTTGTCAGGCGTTGTTTCTCTTTGAAGGCTCGGTGTGGACGCGAGAGTTCGGCAATTGATGATTCAGACATGCTCAGGTTGTGAGTCATCATGTCTCCTAGTAGTGATGTGCTTGAATGCCGCTGCAGTGACCTACGCTTCGTCCCTCCAGGTGATCTGATTCCCGAAGAGATTTCGGCCGCATAAACTCGTTGGCGATGTTTGCACTGCCTTGCATTGTTCTTCTCACGTCTCTCACGCTGGTGATGCTCGGTCTCCATCTTGTGCATCCATTCATAGTCTTCGAGGCTTTCATCAATCATGGCGTCAACCCTCTTGGAACGTGCTCGAGACTCTTCTGGTGAACATTTTGTAAACCATTTCATTAGCCCTTTTGATTGCCCCTCAGCCTGGTTTACGAGTGCGACGTGAATAGCTGACTTAATGCTGATCTTTGAAGTTGGTGGTTGTCCAGGGATAGATGATAGAGGTGCTGGGGAAGGTGCCGGGCATGATTGCTTATGTACCAGGTAAGGTTGATCTTCTTCCAAGTCCGCATCTTTGTCTGAGCTGAGGCTTTCTTGTCTGGATCCTTCAGTAATGTTATCCATCACGGCCTGGGACCCTTCCGCAAGAACATCAAACCCTTCGGTGACATCACCAACCCCTTCGACGAGTCGGTCGACGACAACATTACCAGCCCATTCAGCAATGTCACCAGTCTCTTCAGAGTCAGCGACTCGGATGTCACCGGTCTCTTCGGTGATGTCACTATGATAGGTCACGGTTGGTATCTACATACAAAGGTGAGTGATTTGTGTAATAATGAAAGGAGAGAGCATACATGATCGAGATGACGCCTTCCGATGTCTAGGAAAATTTTCAATCTCTCGTCGTCCACACGTTGCACATCCATAAGTGGGTATGTGTCGGGTATGTAGAAGTGTGTGAGTGCATTAAATGCAAGCATCCCACAGGAGAATGAGTCGTTTTGGGGAGAGATTGCAAGTTTGCCAAGTGTAAACTGAGTGCCAGCGTGATATTGAGTCCACCACTGAATGATGGTGGCAAACTCTATGTCCGGTTTACCCCCAAGTGAGTCACCGTACAAAATGACCTTTTTGGTGAAGTCGATGACTGTAGCAACCCAGTGATTGCCATGGACATTTGTTATGAAGCCTATGCTAGTTCGTTGACCCTCTTGGACTCGAGTGCCTCACCCAAGTAGCGTGCGTGGATGAATGAAGTTGAGTCCTGGTACTGCATTTCTCCAGCCTCGAAGGCTGATTTCAAGTAGCTGTAGAAATATGGACCTTCGATGTTGACCTCGATACTGCCCTTTCTCCGATGGATACCACTTCGTAGCAAGTCTAGCATTTGTGATTCATGCACGTCGGACAGCCAATCCCATGTCATGTATGCCGCTAGGTGGGTGATTGCATCATGGGTTTCAAATCCGAGCACAAAGCCTGACCATGGTAACATTCCCAATAGCATGTAGGCTTGGTGAACAAGCTTTTGGCTGTCGTCACTGTGAGCACTGCCTCTCCTGATTTGACTACGGCTCTGAAGAACCCTCTCAGCATCCATCCAAGGTTGGTGGACAGTGTTTTGCAAGTGGGAGACTTCGGCCCAGTACGTGATTGTCCAAAGTGGAAGACGGTAAGTGACTGCAATGTTGACAAGATGGATGCACTGAATAGATAATTTTGAGTCGGTAGATTTGGCCTGTCGTGCTGCATAGAGGAGAAGAATATTGATGATGTTGACAGGAGGGATAGGTATTGCTTTTATTGATTGAAGGTCCTCCGAGTCAATGTTTGGTGGATCAGAGCTGAAGTAGGCAGACGGGTCATGGTTGCCAGGGAATAAGTTGTGTTTTGTTGGATTGAATGGGCTGGTAGGAGGAAGGGGGAAGTCGAGAAGTTGTAGAATTGATAAAGTTGAATCAGGAAGTAGAGCTGCAACTGCTGCAGCGGGTATAGTGAAGGCTGTAGGTAGATTCGGATGGGTTGACATTGGAATGAGAGTGAAGGCTGGACTTGTTGCTGCATGCCTGAAAACTTTTTGCTCACAACGGGCTGCATTCCAATGTAATGTTACGATACATTTCTCAATCTAAGTTCTGTCAATGTGCTACACTGATTAAGCAATATGTGGTGCTTGATCTCCAGGTCTGACAAAATGCTGAAAATTTTGGCATCGTAACGTGTCACACCGGCAGACGACGAACAAAACTCCGGGTAGACCTTGTCACACGTCACACGGGCTGACAAATCGATCAGGTGGGTACAGTACTGCATAAATTTTTACAGTATTGCCCAGTGTTATTTTTAACACTTATCAGGAAACAATCGGACATCTGCAGAAATGACCACGGTGCAGAATGGAGGTCCACCAGTGTCATATGAACCTACAGAGACCGGCTCAGATGGACTGCTGAAGGATATCGAACTCATCAATATTGATGAGCTGACCAAGCCAACGCGTCGAAGCCACAGCCTTGATATCGAACATTTTTTTTCAGCTCCATATGAGAAGAATGGCAAAAAATATAGGGATTGTAATCTTTGCATGTGAGTAGTTTAGATATTATTGTAAATTGGGTTAAACGTTCTGAACACATTGCAGTAAGTCCCACAAAAAAGCGGTCGCTATTGTCAATGAGGCGACCACATTGCACCGTCACCAGCAAGCCAACCATCAGGTGCGTCGGCCATCTGCTACATACTTGTTTTATGCTGACGCTGACTCAATATATATAGGCTGACTATGTTGAGTGGGCCACAGAACACAACTTCGAGTCGATGTTGCCAAACGACACAAAGCAGCAACGGGCCAATGCCATGCTGAGCGTGCAGCCCAGTCTGGACAAGCATCTCGTTTGCAAGGAGCCGGTCATCAAATACACGGACTTGAGGTTCTGTGACCTTGCAGTCCGCTGGCTCATTGATATGGATCAGGTATGTACTATGTATTGTTAGTCGTTGAGGTCGGTGGTCTGATCTACTACACCATCTTAGCCCCTCCATGCGTTGCAACATCCGTCATTCCAAGCCATGATCAATCTCACCTCCCGCGCTACAAATAGCGTGACTATTCCAACTCGTAAGGACACCTGGCAGAAAGTGGTCGACCTCTTCAAGCACCATCTCCTCGACCTGCGCAAGCGGTTAACAGTGAGTCTGATTCAAGTGCACGACCCACATTCTCGACTGATTTTATTGACTCGAACAGAGCGATACTGTCAAGGGCAGCATCAATCTTATGTGTGATGCATGGCAAGCCTCAAACATCGACGGATACTTTGCTGTCACAGGCTCCTGGATTGAGGAGCGGAGCCCTACTGTCTGGACCATCGAGTCTGCGCTCTTGGGCTTTGTGCGTCTCAACAATGCGCACAATGGAGCCCGTCTGGGACAAGCACTTTTCAAAGTCATCAAACGACTTGATGTTGTACATAAGGTGCACGTCACTTAGCCTAATCGTCCAGTGATATTATCTCATGAACAGCTTTCAGCTTGGCTACGTCATATCCGACAATGCTACGAACAATGATACGATGATGCAAGAACTTGCTCGACTAACTGAATCAGCTACCGGACAAGCATTTGATGCCAAGAAACACCACCTATGGTGCTTGGCACACATTATCAACCTCGCTACGCAAGCACTCCTCACTGCCCATAGCAAGTCCAAGCACTATGACCCAGCCACTCCCAATGCTGAGCTAGTAGTTGAGCGACGGGCAGACGATACTCGTGACGAAGTTGGCCTCGTGCGGGCCATTGCCATCAAGGTGCACGTACACATTAAGAGGATAAATACATACAATTCTAATTTATTTCTAGGAGCACTCTTCTGCACAGCACAAGGAACTCTTTCAGTGCCTCCAGATGAGCACTGATGATGGCCACGTTCCACGTGACCGTGCAGTGCAGCTGCTCCTCGATATGCCAGTTCGATGGTCATCGACGATTCTGCCAAGCGCCGCAAGATTTTAGATCTGGAATTATCGGAATATGAATGGGAGTGTATACAACTGCTACTCTCACTCCTTGGGGTAAATGTTTCATGTCTATCATGTATCGTGTATGCTAATTTCGGATTACAGCATGCTGAGAAGGCGCAACATGCATTTTCAACTGATGGTGGCCCCACCCTACACACTGCTCTGCCTGCATTAGAGGCGCTACACAAGGCTTGGTCAACCCGCAAAAAGGGTACCAAGTATATGGATTTCCAAGAAGCGCTTGAGGCCGGGATCAGCAAAGTGTCTGATTACTATGAACGGACCACGTCCTCTGACGCACATATAATCTCAATGGGTAAGTACTTAACACGTCAAGTCTATATGTAGACTACACCGTAATGACTTGGAATGGTCCAGTGCTTGACCCTGCGCAGAAACTGAACCATATACGTTCAAACTGGGGTGGAGACCTGCTTGCCGACGTGATAGAACATATTGAGAAGATCGTAAGTATTCTGATCATTGAGTCTTTGTTCCGAACTAATGGTAGACCATTGACATGAAGTACCATGAGCGGTATGAAGCACTATATGGTCACAATGCAGGGTCCTCTTCCTCGCAGCATGGGGCAAAAGGCCCAAAAATCACCAAAGCACGATCATTCAGCATGCTTGTTCAAATCTCGTCAGATGAAGACAGCGATACAGAACCATCCAGGGGCTCTGATGGTTGCCAGCGTGATCCTACCAAGCCATGGCTACAAGGCTTCCATGAGTACCTACAGACACGCGAAAACATGGGAGCTTTGTCCATCGTGCAGTGGTGGGGGTTAAATGCAGCACGTTATCCAGTGTGGGCATCGCTTGCACGCGACAACTTGTCAATTATGGCGAGTTCGGTTTCATCCGAGCGTGCATTTTCTTCGGCCGGTATCACAATCAGCAAACGTTGGAACCGCCTCAAGGCCAATATCATTGAAGCGCTACAGTGCATGAAGTGCCTGGCACACAAAAACCTTTTGTTTCGTGAAGATTTGGAATTTGGTGATGAGACTACTATGCCCGGTGCACCTACTACAGGCAATACTCAAGACTATGACCGTGACGGGCTCGAAGAATTGGTTGGTGATGGGTCGGGACTCAGTGGGAATGCTGTAAGTGATGATGAGGATGTTGAGGATGAAGACGAGGATGATAGTATGGTATTTGTCCCATTTATGGACCTCTAGTACTGAGTTTGTAGTAGCAATTTGTGTCAATTGTCATTAGTCCTAGTGCTACTTAGGCCGGGGCCTCGAGCCGAGCCAAAGCCATAACGTATGGCCTAGCCGGCTTCAGGCTTGGCCCAGAAAATAGCAGGCCTGAAGCTTGACCAAGCCGGGCCGGAACAACACTAGGTGGACCCTGCCTCTAACTGTTACACACCACTACTGGCCCACCCACTCCAGTATCCATTCCTGACAGTATGGACAGAAGCTGAGCAGGCCCTCTGCTGCAAGTGAGTTGAGACTACCTCCCAGTGACCCTGTCCATGGTCACTCCATTGTGGCTGGTTCTTCTTTTTTGAGCACCACTGGTAGTGTTTAAAAGTCCAGTTTGGTTCGGTCTTTTGCCTTTTTTGGGCAAGACCAAACTATAACCAGTCTTGGAAATTTCCTGAAATGCAAAAAAAAAAACCAATTTTCAGTCTTTATTGGTCTTTTACCGGTTTTTGTATGCTCCAAACATAGAACCCACTTTCAGCTTTCTACTACTATTTTTGTTATGTAAAACGGTGTAGAGACAACAAGTCCAGCTAGAGAGTATTAGCGTAGTCTGGTTGTGTCAACAACAATGCGAACAGTGAAGGAAAGCTCCGTGACGAGCTATGACATGAGGAGGGGCAAACAGAAAGTAGAAAGAAACTCGTGGGATCCATAGATATTATTTCCAAACTGGTTACAAAGTCTTTATAGTCCCAGGCATATCCCAAGACTATCTAGCTAGTTGAAAGTAGATATAACAATGTACAAACAAAAACAAACAAAAATGGAAAAGAAACACAAGGAAAGACCGAGGGTCGCTGGCCGGTATAAGGGTAGTCCGGTACTACAGGACTAGTGGTATTACAAAGATGAACCGGATTGAGGAAAGACGAAGCAGTAATTGATAAGAACGATGAGGAGAGAATGTGGAATATGTTCAAAAGGGGGTTGAATTTGATGCAATATGGCTCTTTAGACAGCCAGAAAGATCAATCAGAACACTGTCTGCAAGTGTGATCGGCGGGCTTAGTGATGGCTGTACCGAATATAGACAAAATCCATATTTAATTTTAGAGCCAATAATAATGTACATCGGCCCATACGTGAGTGCGCTACGACCAATCTCAACCTTCAAATCCATATATTGTCATACAACGGCCCTACGGGCAACCCTGGACCCCATTGCCACTATTGCTGCCATTTTGTTAACCTGTTTTGTTGCATTACAAAAATTGTTCAATTGGGTGGACTCTCAATTTTGTGTAAAATATTACCTAATCACACATTCTTTGTTGACCTTCTACCCTACCCATTTTCTTTGAGCTTGGTCTTCACCCATTTTACGCCCTAGAGCATCAGTGAGGGGCTTGATGTGCTGTATGGCTGCACTCAGCCTCAATGATCCAGTCCAGCGTGAAGTCAGGTATCCATCACACATTCTTTGTTGACCTTCTACCCCGCCCATTTTCTTTGAGCTTGGTCTTCACCCATTTTATGCCCCAGAGCATTGGTGAGGGGCTTGATGTGCTGTATAGCTGCACTCAGCCTCAATGATCTAGTCTGGTGTGATGTTGGGTTTTGGGGAGACACTTGATGTGCTGTATGGCAGCGCTCAGTGTCAATGAACCAGATTGTGGTACCTTTGATGCATGGTGTTTCTCTGTATAAGTGTGTCTTTCAAGTTGACTCTCTTTTTTTCATAGCAGTTGTTTATGCATGGGGCTTCAGTATTTCAAATTATATGCTACTCTGCCTATTGGATTGGATAGGTCACCCAAATGGTCAAGCTCTCGTCATTGGGTTCAAATGTATCTATTACATTGCAGTGGGTCATTTCAGCAATGCAGGCTAGACATATAGGTAATCGTGGGTGTCATGTCAATGGATAGTGTGCTCATGATTTTTGATTGATCTGGGAAACTCCAGAGGGAGTGGTTTCATGAACAGTAAATGATCCAACAATGAGATTGATTGCGGGAAAATGCTTATTAGAATTTAAGCGGGCAGTGCTGGAACATCAGGAACTGTTCCACAAGTACTTCCCAGGAATGCTTAATTCATTGCTGTTTGTTTTAATCTGACATCAATGGCACCATTATCCAGAAATGTTTGTGAGGTGTGTTTTGATTTGGACCCAGCAATATACGGAACTGTGCTTGGGAGAATGTGGCGAGTGCACGGGAAATGTCAGAGAACTGTTTTCTTTCAATGATCGTATTTTTCTTGATAGTGTCACCATTTGATAATTGGAACAGTAGGTCAACAATTGTAGAATTCTACCGTGCCAATCCCCCCTATTTGAAGCACTCTTTAACCTCCTTGGTGAGTATATGGCATATTTTCTCTATCAACTCCATAATGCAAAGCAGTTACACTACAGTTATTGTTAGTGTTCCAAAAAACAGTGCACAATGAAATGATAAACATACCAATTACACCGTGGGCAATAGCTTCTAACACCCATTCTTCACACTTGTATTCATCATCAAGTTCGGCGTCCATGAAGCCACCGGTGGCTACATTGGTCTTGAGCACCAAGATGTCTCCTTTCCATATTGAAAACCTGTCCAATTGGTTAGTGGATTCAATTGTGATGCATTTGTTAATAGGTTGGGTGCATTGACACTGCGGCACAGCAAATAGTGTGTACACATATGGACTGGAAACAGTTCTGTATGTTGCATGCTCGTAGGTGAAGTTTTGTGTCAGGATAAAGGCCTCGACGAATGGTAGCCTGTACTCCACCATGACATCGGTGAACATTGGCTGCTCTATAGTATTCACTGCGAAATATATTGCAGACATGAATCATGCTGAAGACTAGATGTTTGTGAGCAAATGTGAGCATACTCCATATACAGAAAAAAGGGTCACTCAACACTTGCATAGAAGCTCTGATATTCTTTGATTGCTAGCACATCAGTTTCCACAGTTTCCCTGTGAAGGTTGGAATTGAAGATAGGCATTGGTTCAACTTCAAGTGCAAACACCTTCTGGGGGCTCAACTGCATTCTCAGTCAGTTAAATCCAGGAAAACGAACCAATCAATTGATATGCACTGTAAGATTCCATGTCAATGAAGTTAACAGAGCAAAGATAATAGTAAACGATAAGAGGAGACTAGAGATGCAAAAAGTAGATCTCATGCACGACAAACACAAATGGCGTCAGAGTTCCAAAACATGACTTAGCTATTTCCTAATAGAGCGAAAAATTGCAGAGAACAAAAACATCAGATAAACCTAGAATCCTAAAGGGTCCAGGAATAAATATCAAAACTAACTCAAATAAAATTGTAAAAATATGCAAAAATCAGGGATAATCCTTGTTTGTACTACCAAATAGGGGTAAATAGGGGCTACCCCAAAGAACCAGTTAAGACCAGTTTTTTGGTCTTTTGATTTTTCCAAAACTAAACTGATTGAAACTTAGGAAAGACTGGACCAGTCACTGAGGACCAGTCTTCGTTGGTTCGGTTCAGTTAAAAAGTGGGTTTTCATCAGTCTTAGCCTCTAGGACCGGACATTTAATCACTAACCACTGGAGCCTGCCAGTTGAGCTCAAGCATTTCCAGTGAGGTCCAGGGATGAGCTGTCTTTGTGACCAGGCTGGTTATTTAATCCAGCCTTGCTATGGTGTCCATCTCATGAATCTGCAGCATCTCACACAAGAGAGGTACCACAGCCACCTGTCTTTCCAGCTTTGTGAGGCCACTAGTGCATTTGATCAGCAAATCTTTACTGGGCAGTGAGGCATGACTGGGGCCACAGTGTTTCCATCAGCAAGGTATGAAAGACCCTCAGAAAACAGACCCACCCCCTTGTAAGGTCCAGCTACCCCAGATAGCTGCAAATTTCTTCTTCAGGCAGAATGTGGAGTACAAACCAGGATACTATATAACTAGATTGTTGTTTACTGTTGTTAGGAAACAACAGGGTTTATTAGCATATGTAGGGACTTGGAACCTTGGTAAATATTCAACAAAAACATGTGCATGATCTGGAAGGAAGGTGAATATAGTGAAAATAATGCAAATGAAGTAGTCAGGTGTAAATCATCATTCAACTTGAAGGTGTTAGTAGGCATTTGGAGTGCCAGGGGGTTGTGTTAAGGGGAGCCTTGAGGAGGAGAGCACCATTGTGGGAAGGAAGATGTTGGGGGCACACAAGGACCTTGAAGAGCCAGGAGATGACAATAAGCTTGACTCAATGAGGAGCCTTTTTGAGTGTTTGGGTGAATAATCACTAATTGCTTCTGCCTGGGATACATCTACATTCATGCCTAAAAAGGTGAATTTTTTCATATCTATCTTGGTATTCTGATGGTTCTTTTTCAGCAAACTTTTTAATAAGCATCAAAGCAAAGCCTTGAGCCATTCCTTCAAATCTAAGTACAACTGAGGCGAAGTGTTCTTGATTGTCTTTCTATTTTTTGGCTATGGACCAAAGAGTGACTTTTGCCCACCGTAGATGGAAAGTGGATTTTTTGCCATCCCATTTGCCAGAATTAGACATAGAGGTAGCAAGATCTTCAATTGTTGCTCTTATATTTCAGACACTAGTGTGCTCGTTGTTTACCTATCATCAGGATATTGTATGTGCTGTAAATGTTCAGCACAATTGCTTGGATTCCAAATGCAATGGGATCATTAGACGTGAAGTTTAACAAGAAAGAACTTTAACAATGCGGATAGAACCCATGGCTAAACACCAGCCATGCAGTCAGTTCCTTCTCAATATGTATTCCATACATAACTACACTTTTATTTGGGCTGCTCTCCTTGCATTGTTGCAACAATCGCCTCTTCAAACCCCAGCTGCTGATGTCCAAGCTATTCATAGCTGTGCTGTACAGCAGATTTGGCTTAAAAAAGAACCAACTTTATCAGTCAAATCCAGGCACCCAACAACTTGGGTCTGAAGGTGAAGCAGTTCCACCTCAACAACCAGCAGCATTTGACTGCTCTGCAAAACGACAAAAGCAAACTGCCAAAACTGTGAAACAACCAACACCATCCCAAACTAGAGTACAAGTGCCGGTCTTGCACACTTCTAAGTCATCAACTCCCATGCTGTCTGATTCTTTTGCACAAGTGGTCTCATACACTCCATCAAGTTCACAACCTCTACAGTCCCAAGCTTCATTTCCTTAGATGGTCTTGCACACTCCATCAATTTCACAACCTCCACATCAATCCAGTTTTGCACAGGCAGCCTTGCACAATCTGTCAACTTCACAACCCCTATCTGTTCCATATACTCACAGTTTTGCACACCCCATCAATTTCATGACCTCCACACCTTGCACAGATGGTCTCTCACACTCTGTTGACTTCATCCCCAAATTCTGTTTTCTCCGAAGCCGTCAGTTGCATGCACAGGTGGTCCTGCACTCTCCATCAACTTCACAATGCCTATCCCAAGTTTAGTTTGCTTATGCGCTGGTCCCGCACACTCAGGCTCCATCACAGTTGACTTCAAAACACCAGCCACCCCAAGTCATCTTTGCACAAGATAGAACAAACCTAGCTTCAGATGGCCGGGTGCAAGGTCAGTATTTATATCAAGGAAGCATGTCTGGTCCACATCCCCTCCAAACCCTATCGGCATTTTAACACGTAGTGCCACTTCTTATCCCAGAAAGTCCCTGGTTTTCATTGAATAGAATGTATTTATATGGAATGTACACTGGCACCTATCTTTCCCTGCTGACCAAACCTCCACTTGGCTCTCTACTTCCTACTATCTCCAAAAGTCCCCAGTTCACTCAGAATAAAACACACCCTCATGGAATGCACACCTATTATTACAGATTATACCATTTTCACCCCTAATCATAACCTGGCCCCTCCCAGCCATAGCTACCATGTATAACATACTCATATATACTCTAAACATACTCTAGTACCTTCAGAACACTGTGCTTTAGACCTTTAAAAAAACCCCAAACATGTTTGTACACTGTTTGTAATTTTGCCATGGTCCGTTCAAAGTGTCACAAGTGTTTGTAACATGTTTGTAATGTGTTTGTACACTGTTTGTACCCTAGAACTACTATGTCAGTACATGTGCTCCCCTTATGTAGTACATACACCATTAGCATGGACCATGTAGCATAAGTATATAAGCGTGAATACAACCAACAGAACAAGCTAGTCTTGTTCTTGTTGGATTCCCTCTGACAACAACAGTCCCCTCCCTATTACCTTGCATTTAGTGAATCAGAGTGCCAGACACTGTACAGTGTCATAGGTCGCCTTCACCTATCGGGTGCTATAAAAAAATTGATGATTATTGGATGTACTGCCTCACAAGGCTGACTGGTGGGGAAATCAGATTGTCAGGCAATATCCGTTTTTCATACAGGAGATTGGTAGGTATTACCAATGTGACAACAAAGCTTGTTCACACAAAAGCCAGAGTAGTTTTGCAAAATTTGATGCATTCAGTATAGCCACTATCTGCAGGGTAGGCATGATACTATTGAAAGCAGAAAAGTGTGTCCGCTCAAATGTGGTCAAAGCTGAAGTTCACAAAGCGAATTTTCTTTGAGGTCATACTAACCCACTCAACAACAGTTTAGATTTTTTGAGGAATTCACATCTCCAACCAGCTGCAGCACTGTAAGACATTACGTTTGTCAAAGGAAGATATGAAAAAGGAAGCTAAATTCTGGGAATATATTGTCCAGGAGGCAAAAGGGAGTTGAGATATGATCTAGGGCAATGATTAAAGAGGATGCATTATGGTTTTCCTGAATGCTAGCAAGAAATGTACAACAAGCACTGTGATATAGCTGGTCTTTTAACTTGTTACATATCAAACAAATATAGAGAGCACAGCCTCTCTAGGTTGGTAAACAGCCTGATTAGGTGCTAGGAGCTTGTCCATCACATCCCAAGTCCAAATCATCCTGTTCTGCCTCAAGTTTTCTGTCCATGTTCTGTGAGTATGGTAAGGCTATAGCTTGTCAAGAAATCCAGGTTTTACATTATCTTCAGAGTGATCTTCTCCACTGATATCTGTCCAAATAGGGCATGTATCACAATGTAAGTTGGTTTTGCTCATGGCAAAGCCCTGTTTCTTTACTGGTGTAGTGGCTGAGGCTCGTTGTTATCAACCTCTCTCTCTTTCTTTTGCCTCACTTCCCTCTCTTTCACTTATGACTTTTGTCTTGTCATAGTTTACTCAATGTATTCTAAATCTTGGGTGGTTTCTCAACTTGTTCCACACCACTAATGAACCATTTTTCCCCTTGGGATTATATTGCTCCCTATCTCTTATCTTGTATCTTACAGTGACTCATGGTATTGCTTATCTCATTATCTCGTTATCTTGTACCTCACTTACTATATGCTTAGTCCTCTGCAATTTCATGACTCATTCCTCACTGTGAATGATGCATTTCTTTCCATGTGATTCCTTCACATTCCATCTCCCTTAGTACTTGAGAACTTCCTCGACATTTGTAAATCCCTAAGCTAAAGCTACTCAAAATACACTTGAACTCATAGTCACCTTCAAGTCCTTTGTCTTTTTGTCCCTCGGTCCTCTTGGATGTGCACTCAACCCTTGGTACCTTTGCTAGTCCTGCTGATCATTACATTGCATGACAACTCTCAGTCTTAGCTTTCACTTACCCCTTCGAGTCTACTTCCAACTTTACCTGAGGCCAGTTGTGATACCCATCAACATCTACTACTCTTCTTCCAGATCATTGACTCTCTACCTTAAACCCCACCAACAAACTCATCTGAAACCCCTGAACAGTTTAGTAGCTGCATGGACCAGCCAGTGTATTCATTGTCACCTTCAAACTTCATTCTCTGTATTACCACTTACTAATACAAGAGGTATTGCCAGATGCCACACATAAGATAGACCTCATGTGAAACTAGCACATCTGAATGTGAGGTGACAGATGTGTAACACCAGGCATCTATTCCAATTTTGAGGAATGACAAGTGAGGATTACTGGCTCTTGATTTTAGATAATTTTGCACTTTTTTTTTCTCCTCACATTTTTTAAAATTAGAAAACAATCAAAATTAGATTGCTGGCTTCCTGACAAATGATTGTTTTCAGATTTTAGCTAGATGAGCTGTATCATTAGCCTATACATTTACAGGTGTTTGTCATGCAAAATCATGCTTTTGTCACATGACATGTGCTGGTTTCACATGAGGTCTACCTTGAGACTCAGAACATGCTAGTTATAGGATCTAATTAATACAAGCCTTGCATAAGTTTTCCTGGGTGGTTAGTAACAGCTAACACCACCATGTCACAATACAACACAGGTAAACTATCATAGCATATGACAGGCTAAATAAATAAGACATTTAGACTATCACATGGTGTGATGGTTTCAGAACCTGGTTTGTTTAGCCTGTTACATGGTGTAATAGTCTACCTAATACTACTCTGTTATAATATGACACAGCTATTCACCAGGAAAATTATACAAGGCTGTTCCAGGCCCATGATATTTCAAGTTTGTAGATTAGGAAATTTTGTACTAATTGGATCCTGTTACTAGCATGTTCTTATGTGTGGCATCTGGCAATGCCTCTTGTGTAATTGTCCTGGTTGTTTGCACAAATTGCACATTCACTCATTTAGCTTGCCTCCCATTCCTGACACTTGTCCTTACTACTGTTAATATACTGTAGATCATCTTTCACTGTGGCAAAAGCTCTGATGAGCTCTCATTCAGTATGTAGTAAGTATCAGGTCAATAATGTGATAAATTGCTGATGCTTGTGGCACCATCATGTTCAAGCTAGTGATAACTTCCTGCTGTGAAGCTGTTTGAGGGCTAGGGAATCACTGCTCGGATCGCCTTTAGGCTGGAGGATGGGACAGGTGGGACATGGTCAATATGTGGGTGTATCCACAGACTCAAAGACTCTATTGTATTGTAACTACCTACATATCTTATATACTAGATTACACACTCCATGAGAATAATTACTATAAGGAGTAGTCCATGTGAATGTAAGTATTAGTCCTGTTAGTCCTGTAAGTCCTATGTGCGGGACTGTAAAGAGTCCAGTCGGACTATGGTCGAACTATATCAGACTAGGATACTCTGGGTTGGACTTGCGTGAGTTGCATCGGACTGGAGTTCCTTCAACAGAAGCAACTTTCTGGCCAGCCCTGTGTTATGCTCACAAAATTAGCAACCAACTCCACTGTTATGCATTATTTTTAGCAACTCAACCACCCAGTGTTACATGTTATGGT
>JBBPPF010000387.1:0-21024 GCA_038091815.1 Leccinum obscurum | reverse complement strand
GACAATGGGCGCCGCTTACGTGGCAAGTGACCTATCAAAGTTTCCAAGGATGTTTGGTGCCACATCGTAGAGAGTAATCTTGGCCATTCGAGCGAGTGAGGGGTAATATCGTTCCACTTCCGCATGGAGGAGATCGTGCAGCTCGGCTGCAAATTCAACGCCAGTCGGACCGCCACCTGAGATTATGATCACGTGTTCAGAAGCCCTTGCGAAGACAGAACGACGAGATCATTACTTGCCCACGATACAGAAGTTGAGCAGCTTTCGCCGTTGAATATCCGAAAGAACCGGTAGGTTAGCTTGCTCGAAACCTATAGGAGTTCGAGGAATGCTGGGTGAATAGAAGAGACATATACATACAATCCAGGATGCGGGCTCTGATCGCTCGGGCGTCCCGGACATCTTTTAAAAAGTGTGCATACTCCTCGACACCCGGAACACTGAACGCTGTGATGATCATGAGCCAAGCCCGTGAATGTGACCTTGATCCTCACTTTGGGAATATGCACCGACGGCGATAACGAGCTTGTCATACCGCATTGTAAAAGGAGTGCCTGTCTGGGGAGTATGTGCCGTGGGTGTGGGGCCTTCATCAGATGGCACGCGGGGCGTTGCCGGCATCTAGAAATTCAGTAATCTGGTGAATATCATTCACTTGTTGATCACGTTGGATGCGTGCGCACGCATGTCAAGACTTTCTGCTTAAAGTCTACATAGCGATCAATTCACTGGATTGAGGAGCGAAAAATAATGGTGACTTGCCTATGGCGTCGCACCAAGCCTGGTATGCAGTCTAAGCCAAATAACGGAATGGTTAGATGAGTGGAGTATGGTGAGAGACGACCCGTACCACTTGGGGTGAGTATCGTCTGACCTGTCACATGTCAAGAAATGTATTCCGGATCAAAGACTCCCGAGGACCGAATCACTCACTGGCTCGACTGCACAACGAAACTCGAGTGTTCCAACAGCACAGCTGGCTAACAATGGTGTAAAGTTGAAGGCATTGGTGGGGGAAAGCATCGATACATCTATCAAACCGGTGTCAACCAGGGCATGAGTAGAGCAACGACCTTAAGGAATGGACTCACTCCATCGTTTCTTATCGATGCCTCTGAGAACTTCGTAGCCACCCCAACCTGAGCCGAGAATCACAAGACGTTGCTTGTTCCTCGGAGCTGAGGAGCTGAACGTACGCGCGCTGGATGGGGTGTATCGAACACCGGATCGCAGAAGGCTCATTGTGAAGGATGAAAGAGCAGGAGAAGCGACTTAGATGTGAGTCATTTCAGTCACAGGAATACTTATAACCCCGTCGGTCAGGCGAGGTGGAGTAGACCGGGTTGTTTCGGAAGAGCGGATATGTTCGTACGTCGTCGGCTAACTATATTGTTAGGTAACCTTGTGACGTCACATACGACGGTCCCGCTTGTTTTGCATGCAGTACATTCCAAAATTCAACCAAGTATGTACCAGTTCTGTCCCGTGGACTTCAGAATTTCAGAGTCATGGGCTTTGACGTTCAACTTGTTTGGAACTGGTTCAATCGTGCCGGAAAGTCAGTGTTCATCGTGTACGTACGCTCCATCTTCCACCCAGAATAATGATATTACACAATCACGAGATCTCGTTTCTGATGCGAGTCGGATCCTCGCCGAGATACTGGACACCCGAACAATGTGCTGACTAGAGATTGCCATCCCATGTGCTACACATTGACCCAGCAATGTAACCCACATTATCAGCATCAGCAACCAGCCCGTCTCCCCGTCGCTCGCTCAGCGCTTAGCCCCACTATTCTTCGATATGATAGCGAACGCAATCCCAAGTGGATATAGTCCCAGCAAATTACACAATGTGCATTTAGTATGTAGCTTCAACGTTCATCGAAGACGCGCTCGGCATGGGCGAGTTGCAAAACACGACAACACCTCCCATTCGTTCGAGATGAACAGGCTGGATGATCGGATCGAACGATCCCGGAGTCCTGTAAGGTACTACCAGAAGTATCTTTTCTGTCTATTCAAGTTGATGTGCAAGCGTTGTTCGGTGGAATTCGAATGAGATGCTGAGAGGGACCTAAAACCACCAGCGTCCATGGATTCTGCGAGAACTGCAGAACTTCGGATGCCATCGTATTCTACCTCTTCATTTCTTGTCAAGTTTCATGTCGCGGAAGCATCGGAAGCCAAATGAACCGCACGGTTAGATGTTCAGAACGGAATAGTCAGAGGTGTGATCAAGCCGTCCTGCTTTTTCCGCGGTCATCCACACATCGTCATTCCGGGGTAAATCATCGAAGCAGCACCTGACTGAGAGTTTGCACCGACTCTAGCTCTTGTCCCACTGGCAGGGAGGGGTGTCCTATATACTGGAGGATCGTGCTCGGTATCCGAAATTCTCTTATCGTACAAAAGCATTTCTAGTCAAAACGCCGTTTCTTCTGAGACTGCTGTCCATATCTTTCCGCAGTCATCACCCTGAACCTCGCCTGCTTTCCCGCCGTTGCCATGCAGGAACGATCAGACGCGGCGGTGGGAAACGGAGCGGCAGTATTGTCGTCGTCTACAGATTCTGCGAGCGTCACTGAGTGCATTTCGACGCGATGCCATATTACTTACCCATACCGCGACGAACGAATCGAAGCCGCTGTTCATCCTTGACCGAGAAGAGCGCATGATAAAGCTTGTCCGCTTCTTCTGCATCAAGGCTATATACGCCCTTGTCCTTCTCACGAACTACTCCTTCCGGCCAATTGGCAATCATGTATCCTGCCCTTTTGAGTTTTCCCTCTAGTGTGGACCACGGTAGGCGATCATTCGGTAACCTGAAACCTATTTCACCTGCACGTATGGCGGTCAACCTTTCAATGTATCTCTCATGCGACGAGAAGACTCACGGAGCATTTCGGTGAGTTTTTCCTTGATTCGATCGATCTTGCGCGTCTTTCTGGAGTCTTTGCTTGAGGTGCACC
Source organism: Leccinum obscurum (assembly GCA_038091815.1). Taxonomy (NCBI): domain Eukaryota; kingdom Fungi; phylum Basidiomycota; class Agaricomycetes; order Boletales; family Boletaceae; genus Leccinum; species Leccinum obscurum. The sequence goes on along the minus strand of JBBPPF010000387.1, from coordinate 18,050 downwards.
TGAACACGGATGTCGAGGGTTCTGTCTGGGACATTGGCCTGTAGGAGATGATGTCAGACATACAAATATCTCGCATATCACATAAAGCCGACCAAAGCACGAATACTAACACCAAGTTCGAACTGGAATTGGCTGAGGATTCCAGACTAGTGTTCTGTTCACCTCGAGAGAAGGCAAGGTCACAGGGCAAGCGAAACCCACGCGAAGTCCCGAGATTAACCTACGAGAAATTTGATGATGATGCGCAGGTAACAAATATTCAAACACCAATACCAATTCATGATGCCAGTGTTCAAATATGCGCTGACGTTCCTCGTGCGCAAGGGAACTGTTTGAAAGGATGGACGGCAGACCGGTGTTGTCGAACACGAATGGTGACTCCAACGAAGCTCGATTATGCGGATCTGAATGCGATGGAGGGAGCATGAGACCGAGATCATATTCCAATGCAGTGATGCTTGTGAGGGCTGGCCTGGGTAGCTTCTGGAAGTATAAGTAAGAGGAGAGTAATGACTCGCAATTGCTCACATCAAGATCTGGAACCATTCCAGAAAGGTATGCTGTGTATGGTGGTGGTGGGTGGAAATCGGGAGCTTGGGTTGCGACGGTGGTCGGTTGATTGAGGATGACATTGCTTGTCTGCAAAGAAGAGTGGGATGAGCGCATTGGTGGCACCTGGTCCTCATGAGGGACAGGCGACACCGGAGAGGGAGCCTTCCGCAGCGTCAACACGACAGCAAAGTCAGAATAAACTGATCACGGACCTCGTCATAGTCGAATGGATTGTTATCCGTGAGCGTTGTGGGCGGGAGCTCAACCTGTGCCTTATAATGACATGTTTCAAACAGAAATAGTAAAGAACTCGTACCTCTGGTAAGTCAACATTGCTGTCCAGATGGAATTGCAAGAGTTGTTTCTGGTGTACGTTGGATGTCAGGATGGTGGACTCATATAATAATATTGTTGCAAAATGCACATGCCTTGAGGTATGATGGTGGCAGGACACCATGTAGATTGCGGAGTGTGACTGTCTTCCCACTCGCAACCACCATATCATGGTTGGCCGAGATGGCCATGCACCTGACATGATACGGATTGTTCGAGACAGATCCAATTTGTTGATGTGTTGTAGTGTCCCAGAATGAGACAGATGAACCGGCAGAGACAACTATGCATGTGTCGTCGCATGCTAGTGTGATGCAGTACGAATCATTGTCGCTGTGAATAGACCATTGTGAGAGCGTCGTCCTGGAGGACACGTCGAGGCAGTGGATTTCGCCATCACAAGATAAGGCAAAGAGTTGCTTTCCATCGCCCGTCCAGGCGAGGGATCCGTTCAATAGTGAGTTGACTTCGATTGGAAATTCCGCGAACAGGGTGCCATCGAGACTGTCGTAGATCCGGACGGACTCGCGATTACCCGTGGCAGTTGCGATGAATTTTCCGTCCGGAGAGAATTTGAGTGTGACCACGTAAGAATCGTGTTCCAAAGGCCCAAGCAGTCGCTCCCCCGTGGGAAACGACCAGACACTCAGCGGGTGGTCGTCCGATCCAGTCGCGATTTTCGTCCCATCGACTGAAATGTCCACCGCATTCACTGGCTCGTCGTGTGTTTCGAACTCGTTGACCTTTTCGAAGGTCGTTGAATTCCACACCACAACTTGACCATTCAGTGTCCCAGCCACAATCCACTTGCCGTCTCGCGACACGACAAGATCGAACACGGCACTTCCAGTATCCATTGGCCTCCCTACCTCCGTGCCATCTTCGACTCGCCATCGTCGAATCATCCCTTCCCAGCCTCCGCTCACGAACTGCTTCCCGCCCGCGAGAAATGCAAGCGATCGCACATAATCAGAAAATTTGTGGATCGAGAGTCTGTCGCTGTGGTCGCTTGTTTCTGTGTCACCATCAATATTCCGCTTTCAAATGACCTCGTTTTCGTCACCTCTGATAGACATTGCTGCGGAATGAGGAACGTCGAACTAGTCTGCAAAATTTGTTCTCGTTAATGTTGCCAAACGAATGTCTTGTCGACGCGCTCACCGTTCCTGTTCTTCTACTATTCAAGCGTCTAGTATTGAACGTTGAGCGGTGGGAAGAAGGAACCCGCAATTGACTCATTGTAACCAGCAGGCTGTGCACTTGGCGCTTGTATTCCTCCGTGCACCTCAGGTAGCCCCCCTGGAAGGCAAAGTCTTCCATGACGTCCACCTCGCTGCACACCCCACCCCGTCCTAACTACTACCAGACCTTTGTTCTTCTCACAAGTTCACACCAGCCCGCCGCTTTCTATCATTCTTGATCTCCTCAATAAACGCCTTCGGGTTCGGCTCCCGCCCTGAAAAGTCCTACGTCCCCGTCGTTAACCCACGTTCGCCCACGGCACCCCCGACGTTCCTTGAGCAAATCCATATCGTCCCGGCTCACGCCCACGAACAAAATCTTGTCACGGCATAACTTGCCGAGCTCAGGATCCAGCGGCGCCTTTCTGAACACCGTCTCGTACATGTCCTGCGTGAACACGAGCGAGTACGTGTACCTCCATGAAAAAAAGGTGGTAGAGTGGGAAAAAAAGTCAGGAGAGGAGAAAAAAGGGACTCACCCATAGTATCCAGCATCGTATCCACCAACGATGTGCACAAACGTGCCCTGCACAGGCTTGCACTCGGCCCCCTGAACCAGTGAGATTTACTGTCTCAGATCGTTCCAGAGCTTAGTGTAGTCCGTGGTCTCGTCTGTCAGAATATTGTCGTGCACCTTGAGATCGAAATTGGCAAAGAAAAGGTAGAACAATCCGACGCTGACGTAGCGACTGCAAGCCAATGTCAGGGAGACGTTCAGACGAAAACTCGAACCAACTGACCTATCAATAATCTTCGTGATCAAGTCGTCCGACAGAGGTTCTTGCGTCTTGTAACGACTCGTCATCTTTTTTCTAAACTTCGGGCTCCCAGCACCTAAGGCGAAATGTTTAACAACCGCACTCAATCATCTGAACACCCTAACTAACCAATTCTCGAGCATCTGAGACGGCGCCTCCACGTAACAGTGCCCGACAAACCCGATTCATCCTTGGCTCCCTTTTCTCAAACTGCAAACTGTTGGACCTCTGCATGGACGTCAGAAAGCAGGCTCGCAGAGGACACTGCAAACAACTCACCGGGGTGCCAGACATCCCGTGCATCATCCTTGGGACCTTGACCTCGACAAATTGGACTCCGAATAGGTTCTGATATATATCGAGGATTGTAGGGACGACCACAGACACTGGGAAGTACTCCTTGACGAGCGCGCCATCGAGGTTCAGGAAACGTCCGATATAGAGGCGATCGTAATATCTATACGATCAGACGAAGGAACATACCCAATTAGTAGATTACCTGTAGTCCCATAAATAAAAGTTGTCGTCGATCGGTAAACCTCGCTTGATATGCTCCTCTTTCTTGAGCTCAAAAAGTGTAGCACGTTCTTGAATGTCAAGCAGGTCGAGATGGCTCTTGAGTTCATCCCAGAATCATCCCAAAACTAGACACGCGTCAAGGGTATAAACAAAAGCCATGACGCGCAACAGACCTTTCTCGCATTAGCAGCATTCTTGACCATCTTCCCCTCCGTGATATAATCCGCCCAGGAGTCGTATTGCAAAATCTCTGCAATCTGCCTGCGTAGGCGGAGAGCAGTGGTCGAGGTACCCGACGTTGTTGGCCAATCCATCGTCATAAGCCTGCTGAGCTGCTTTGCGTGTTTTCGGGTTGTGGCGTATTTGAGCTATGTAGTATGCACTGTGAATAGAGAGCACGCGTCGGTGATTCGACAAAACTCACAAGAGGAAAGATGTCTGGTGTCCTGAAGGTGACTTCGTACATCACCTCGTCACCTTGTGTTTTGTGTGTACCCAGAAATCACGTCCTCTCGAACGCCATCCAATCGCGCGTGAACGTGATGCGACCCTATAAATGAAGGGATCAGATCGACGACGCACACACAGTCATTCAAGCAGCGTACGCTTTCCTCGTTAAATAAAGTTTTGCTATCGCACACGATTCACATTCGCATAGACACGCACACCCATCTGATCAACTTACCGTGAATTTCAAACACGCATCCGAGAGCTCGTCCCTGAGCCTCTTGTGCGTCTCCTTGTCCTCCTTCCCCTTGATCGCCAACCCCGCCCGCTTCCCTTCGAGCAACATCTTATCCACGAGCCATTTCTGCTCGGCGCTCAACCCGTCCCATGCGCCGGTCTTGCGCAGGTTCGCGGCAGCAGTTACCTTGGCAGCGTACAGATCTTCGCGTATCGATTCTTTGATCGCAAACTTGCGCGCGCGCTCCTCGGATTTCGTGGAGGCGTCCCGGAGGTCCTTGTTCGTCGAGAACTTTTGGTAGAACGCGACGTGGCGATGTCATCCTCGGCTTCGGCCTTGGCGAGACGGGAGGAGAGTAAAGATGTCCGATATACACCTGGAAAAACAAGTCAGATGATCAGACGGAAAACACACCACAGAGATGAACTTTACGTTTGACCACCTGATGGACAGCGTGTGCAGTTTGTCGGGGCTGGGGAGAGCTGAAAAGATCTTGCGAGAATCACCAAGCGAAAGTTGCAGACGTCGCAGACGCTTAAACGCGCAGAGGATGGAGATGACGGACCATGGTGGGCAAAAATTCGGTTGAAGATGTCAGCTTTATGAAAGTGTGGCAGCATGCCTGCGAGGCATTGTGTTGATCAAGCTCGAATTGTTGCATAGTAGCCAATCCGAGAGTGGGCGCCTCGCTCAACGGCGAGACCGCTAAAATGTGCAAGCGTCCTGCAAACAGTGCGACGGAACGACGAGACAATGGCTCTTCCATTCGGACTCCATGAAAACAAAAAGCACCTCGATGGCGCACCTCCATTGGCACGCACAGGATTGGGCTGTTCTGAGGTCAGCGGTCTGCAGATCTGTGATTCTGTGATTCATATTACCAACAGAGAAGATGCGCAAAGTCACCCCGACGAAGTGAAATCATGCTTGCTTTCTCTTCCACACTGGGAAGTGAATTGCACGATGATCATTGCATTTCTTGCTGCACACTGATTTTTCAGCAAGAATGTCACCGACTCGGCCATACATAGTTTTCAGTGATCCAGAGTCGATCGTTCGTGCACGTTTTCGGTTTCGGTTTCGTCCTCGTGGTCGGTGTCCGCGCGCCTAGTTTTCGTTTCAGGTTGCCTATGCCATTGCTACTACGAGCACGCCCAGCAGTAAACTAAAAATATAAAAGTGTCCAGCTCACCTTGAGGCCGTGGACCCTCTTCTCTCTCCCCTTTCTCCTCTGCGTGCACCAGACCAGCCTGCCAGAGACCCCGAGGTCTCTACAACAGATGCAATCCTCCGTGATCCGTGCTGGTCGCCCGTTAGAGACATTCGCGCACACAAACAAGAACGTGACCTCCTCGTCGTCGCCAAGGTAGAACTCTCACCTGGGAACTTGCTCGAGGTCCATGATAGTGATAGTGATAGTGATAGTAAGGCACGGTTCAGCCGACAAGAATCCTGTTCCTCATCCTTACCTTGAGAGTTCTTTTGGGATGATGATGTACTCGTGCTCGCTGCCCCGAGTGAGGACTAACATCGTGCTGGAGGGATGTGACTCCAATCAATGTATTGATGCACTTGCCTACGCTCGCCGGGACGGTAGGATCGTGTCGGGATGAAACGCATTCCTAGCGCGAGCCTGCGAAAGATCAAATATATCTGATCATCGTAATCCAATCTCTTATCGTACAAAAGCATCTCTAGTTTAAACGCCGTTTCTTCTGAGACTGCGGTCCATAATCTTCCGCAGTCATCAACTTGAACCTCGCCTGCTTTCCCGCCGTTGCCATGCAGGAACGATCAGATGCGGCGGTGGGCAACGGAATGGCAGCCTCTTCGTCTACAGATTCTGCGAGTGTGATTAGGTGTATTTCAACGCAATGCCATAGTACTTACCCATACCGCGACGAACGAATCGAAGCCGCTGTTCATCCTTGACCGAGAAGAGCGCATGATGAAGCTTGTCTGCTTCTTCTGCATCAAGGCTAAATATCCCCTTGTCGTTCTCACACACGACTCCTTCCGGCCAATTGGCAATCATGTATCCTGCCCTTTTGAGTTTTCCCTCCAGTGTAGACCACGGTAGGCGATTATTCGGTAAACTGAAATCGATTTCACCTACACGTGTTGGCGGTCAACCTTTCAAATGTATCTTTCATGCGACGATAAGACTCACGAAGCATTTTGGTGAGTTTTTTCTTGATTCGATTGATCTTGCGCGTCTTTCTGGAGTCTTTGCTTGAGGTGGACCTGAACACGGATGTCGAGGGTTCTGCCTGGGAAATTGGCCTGTAGGAGAATGATATCAGATATTATACTCTAATATCTCGCATATCCCATCTCAATGGAAGGGGAGTAGAGCCGATCAACCGATCAAAAAATGGGCACTGACACCAAGTTCGAACTGGAATTAGCTGTGGATTCCAAACCAGTGCTTGAAGTGTTCTGTTCACCTCGAGAAAAACTTGATGGGGCGAGGTCACAGGGCAAGCGAAACCCATGCGAAGTCCCGAGATCAACCTACGAGAAATTTGGTGATGATGCGCAGGTAACAAACATTCAAACACCAATACCAATTCATGATGCCAGTGTTCAAAAATGCGCTGACGTTCCTCGTGCGCAAGGGAGCTGTTTGAAAGGATGGACCGCAGACCAGTGTTGTTGAACACGAATGGTGACTCCAACGAAACTCGATTATGTGGATCTGAATGCGATAGAGGGAGCATGAGACCGACATCACATTCAAATGCAGTGATGCTCGTGAGGGCTGGCCTGGGTAGCTTTTGGAAGTATAAGTGAGAGGAGAGTGATGACTCGCAATTACTCACATCGAAACGAGGAACTAGTGCAGAGTTGTGTGCAGTGTATGGTGGTGGTGGGTGGAAATCAGGAGCTTGGGTCGTGACGTTGGTTGGTTGATCGAGGATAATATTACTTGTCTGCAAAGAAGAGTGGGATGAGCGCAGCGGTGGCACCTGGTCCTCATTAGGGACAGGCGATACCGGAGAGGGAGCCTTCCGCAGCGTCAACACGAGAGCAAAGTCAGAACAAATTGATCACGGACCTCATTGTAGTCAAACTGATTGTTATCCGTGAGTGTTGTGGGCGTGAGCTCAACCTGTGCCTTATGATGACATGTTTCAAACAGGAATAGGAATGAACACATGCCTCTGGTAAGTCGACATTGCTGTCCGACTGTAATTGCACAAGTTGTTTCTGGTGTACGTTGGATTTCAGGATGGTGGACTCATATAACAACATTGTTTCAAAATGCACATACCTTGAGGTATGATGGTGGCAGGACACCATGCAGATTGCGGAGTGTGACTGTCTTCCCACTCGCAACCACCATATCATAGTTTGCCGAGATGGCCATGCACCAGACATGATACAGATTGTTCGAGACAGATCCGATTTGTTGATGTGTTGTAGTGTCCCAGAATGAGACAGATGAACCGGCAGAGACTGCTACACAAGCACCATCACATGCTAGTGTGATGCACGTTGGAAATCTGCAGTGAATAGACCATTGCGAGAGCGTTGTCCTGGAGGACACGTCAAGGCAGTGGATTTCGCCATCACAAGATACGGCAAAGAGTCGCTTTCCATCGCCCGTCCAAGCGAGGGATCCGTTCAATAGCGAGCTGACTTTGATTGGAAAGTTTGCGAGAATTGTGCCATCGAGACTGTCGTAGATTCGAACGGACTCGCGATACCACGTGGCAGTTGCGATGAATTTTCCGTCCGGAGAGAATTTGAGTGTGACCACGTAAGAATCGTGTTCCAAAGGCCCAAGCAGTCGCTCCCCCGTGGGAAACGACCAGACACTGAGCATGCTGTCTTCCGACCCAGTCGCGATTTTCGTCCCATCGACTGAAATGTCCACCGCATTCACTGGCTCGTCGTGTGTTTCGAACTCGTTGACCTTTTCGAAGGTCGTTGAATTCCACACCACAACTTGACCACTCTCCGTCCCAGCCACAATCCACTTGCCATCTCGCGACACGACAAGATCGTTCACGGCACTTCCAGTATCCATTGGCTTCCCTACCTCCGTGCCATCTTCGACTCGCCATCGTCGAATCTTCCCTTCCTCGCCACCACTCACGAACTGCTTCCCGCCCGGGAGAAATGCAACCGAATACAGATCATCATCAGAAAGATTGAGTTGGATCGGGAGTCTGCCGGTGTGGTCGCTTGTTACTGCGTCACCATCAATATTCCGCTTTCAAAAATGACCTCGTTTTCGTCACCTCTGATAGACATTGCTGCGGAATGAGGAACGTCGAACTAGCCTTCAAAATTAGCTCTCGTTAATGTTGTCAACCAAATGTCTTGTCGACGCGCTCACCGTTCCTGTTCTTCTACTATTCAAACGGCTCTTGGCAAGTATACTGGGCTGCCAGCAAGCAGCACTGAGCGACGGAAAGAAGGATGAAAGTGAACCTGCAAGCTACTGCGTGTCATTGACAAATACTAGGCTGTGTACTTGCCACATGCCTTCACGTGTAGTCCCCCTGGAAGGCAAAGTCCCCCACGACGTCCTTCTCGCTACACACCCCACCCCGTCCTAAATACTACCAGACCTTTGTCCTTCTGACAACTTCACACCAGCCCGCCGCTTTCTATCGTTCTCGATCTCCCCGATAAACGCCTTCCGGTTCGGCTCCCGCCCTAAAAAGTCCTACATCCTCGTCGTTAACCCACGTTCGCCCTCGACACCCCCGACGTTCCTCGAGCGAATCCATATCGTCCCGGCTCCCGCCCACGAGCAAGATCTTGTCGCGGTACAACTCCGAGCTCGGGATCCAGCGGCGCCTTCTTGAACACCGTCTCGTACATGTCCTGCGCGAACACGAGTGAGTACGTGTACCTGCATTGTGAGACGTGGTCAAAGGAAGGGGGTTGAGCGGGAAAAAAGTCAGAAGGGAGGAGAGGAGAACAGAACAGAACACGAGCACTCACCCATAGTACCCAGCATCCTATCCACCAACGATGTGCCCGAACGTGCCCTGCCACAGGTTTATGGTGAGACCCTGGACGAGTGAGATTTGCTGTCTCAGATCGTTCCAGAGCTTAGTGTAGTCCGTGTTCTCGTCTGGCAAACTATTGTCGTGTATCTTGAGATCGAAATTGGCAAAGAACAATTGACAGATGTAGAACAACCCGACGTGGACGTAGCGACTGTAAGCCTAGGTCAGGGAGACGTTCAGACGAAAACTCGAACCAACTGAACTATCGATAATCTTGTTGATCAAGTCGTCCGACAGAGGCTCTTGCGTCTTGTGATGACTCGACATCATTTTTCCAACACTTCGGGCTCCCAGCACCTAAGGCGAAATGTTAACCGCACTCAATCATCTGAACACCCCAACTAACCAATTCTCGAGCATCTGAGACGGTGCCTCCACGCAACAGTGCTCAACGAAACCTGATTCATCCTTGGCTCCCTTTTCCCAAATTGCAAACTATTAGACCTCTGCGTCAGAAAGCAGGCTCGCAGAGGATACTGCAAACAACAACTCACCGGGGTGCCAGACATCCCGTGCATCATCGATGCATCCTTGACCTCAACAAATTGGACTCCGAGTAGATTCTGGTATATATAGAGGATTGCAGGGACGACCAGACACTGGGAAGCGCATCATCGAGGTTCAGGGATCGTTCAATATAGAGGCGATCGTAATATCTAATTGGGTTACAATCAGACGAAGGAACATACCCAATTAGTAGAATACCTGTAGTCCCATACTAGAAAAAAGTTGTCGTCGATCGGTAAACCTCGCTTGATATGCTCCTCTTTCTTGAGCTCAAGAAGCGTAGCACGTTCTTGAATGCCAAGCGGGTCGAGATGGTTCTTGAGTTCATCCAAGAACTAGACACGCGTCAATGGTATAAACAAAAGCCATGACGCGCAACAGACCTTTCCCGCGTTGGCAGCACTCTTGACCATCTTCACCTCCGTGATGTAATCCACACAGGAATCATATTGCAAAATCTCTGCAATCTGCCTGCGTGGGCGGAGAGCATTGGTCAAGGTACCCGAGGTTGTTGGCCAATCTATCGTCATAGGCCTGCTGAGCGGCTTTGCGGGTTTTAGGATTGTTGGCGTATTTGAGTTATGTATGTGCTGTCGATAGAGAGCACGCGTCGGCGATTGGACAAAACTCACGCGAGGAAAGATGTCGGGCGTTCTGAAGGTGACTTCGTACAACACCTCGTCACCTTCTGTGTTTTCTGTGTACCCAGAAACCACGTCCTCTAGAACGCCATCCAATTCCTCGCGCGTGAACATGATACGGCCCTATAAATGAAGGAATCAGACCGACGACGCACGCATAGTCATTCAAGCGACGTACGCTCCCCTCTTTAAATTTTTGCTATCGCACACGATTCAGCACTTGCATAGACATACAAACCCAATCCGATCAACCTACCGTGAATTTCGAACATGCATCCGAGAGCTCGTCCTTGAGCCTCTTGAGCGTCTCCTTATCCTCCTTCCCCTTGATAGCCAACCCCGCCCGCCTCCCATCGAGCAACATCTTATCCACGAGCCATTTCTGCTCGGCGCTCAACCCGTCCCACGAGCTCGTCTTGCGCAGGTTCGCGGCAGCAGTTAGTACCTTGGCAGCGTACAGATCCTCCCGCGTCGATTCTGAGCGCGCGCTCCTCGGATTTCGTGGAGTTGTCCCGGAGGTCCTTGTTCGTAGAGACGTTTTTGGTAGAACGCGAGGGGTTGGAGGGCGATGTCATGCTCGGCTTCGGCGTTGGCGAGACGGGAGGAGAGTAAAGATGTCCGATGTACAACTGGAAAAGCGAGTCAGACGATCAGACTGAAAACACACCACAGAGATGAACTTCACGCTGACCACCTGATGGACAGCGTGTGCGTTTCGTCGGGGCTGGGGAGGGCTGAAAATATCCATGCGAGAATCACCAAGCGAAAGTTGCAGACGTCGTAGACGCTTCATCGCGCAGAGGATGGAGATGACGGACCATGGTGGGCAAAAATTCGGTTGAAGATGTCGGCTTTATGAAATTGTGGCAGCATGCTCGCGAGGCATTGTGTTGAGCAAGCTCGCATTGTTGCATAGTAGCCAATCCGAGAGTGGGCGCCTCGCTCAACGGCGAGACCGCTAAAATGTGCGAGCGTCCTGCAAACAGTGCGACGGAACGACGAGACAATGGCTCTTCCATTCGGACTCCATGAAAAAAAAAGCACCTCGATGGCGTACCTCCATTGGCACGCACAGGATTGGGCTGTTCTGAGGTCAGCGGTCTGTAATTCTGTGAGTCATATTACCAACAGAGAAGATGCGCAAAGTCACCCCGACGACGTGAAAACATGCTTGCTTTCTCTTCCACACTGTGGGAAGTGAATTGCACGATGATCATTGAATTTCTTGCTGCACACTGATTTTTCAGCAACAATGTCGCCGACTCGGCCATACACAGTTTTTAGTGATCTAGAGGTCCTTCTTCGCGTTGATCTTGAGTTGCATCTGTGTTTCGGTCGTTCCCATGGTCTGACGGGTTCGGCTGGGTGCTGCCAGGCTCGCGATTCGATCGTTCGCGCACGTTTTCGGTTTCGGTTTCGTCCTCGTGGTCGGTGTCTGCGGCTAGTCTTCGTTTCAGGTTGCCTGTGCCATTGCTACTACGAGCACGCCCAGCAGTAAAGTAAAAAGATAAAAGTGTCCAGCTCACCTTGAGACCGTGGACCCTCTTCTCTCTCCCCTTTCTCTGCGTGCACCAGACCAGCCTGCCAGAGACCCCGAGGTCTCTACAATGGATGCATCCTCCGTGATCCGTGCTGGTCGCCCGTTAGAGACGTTCGCGCCCACAAACAAGAACGTGACCTCGTCGTCGTCGTCAAGGTAGAACTCTCACCTGGGAAGTTGCTCGAGGTCCATGATAGTGATAGTGATAGTAAGGCACGGTTCAGCCAAGCGTGTTATGCGACAACTTGAAGGATCCTGTTCCACATTCTTACCTTGAGTTCTTTGGGGATGATGATGTACACGTGCTCGCTGCCCCGAGTGAGGACTAACATCGTGCTGGAGGGATGTGACTCCAATCAATGTATTGATGCACTTGCCTACGCTGGCCGGGACGGTAGGATCGTGTCGGGATGAAACGCATTCCTAGCACGAGCCTGCGAAAGATCAAATATATCTGATCATCGTAATCCAATCTCTTATCGTACAAAAACATTTCTAGTCAAAACGCCGTTTCTTCTGAGACTGCTGTCCATATCCTTCCGCAGTCATCACCCTGAACCTCGCCTGCTTTCCCGCCGTTGCCATGCAGGAACGATCAGATGCGGCGGTGGGCAACGGAATGGCAGCCTCTTCGTCTACAGATTCTGCGAGTGTGATTAGGTGTATTTCAACGCGATGCCATAGTACTTACCCATACCGCGACGAACGAATCGAAGCCGCTGTTCATCGTTGACCGAGAAGAGCGCATCATGAAGCTTGTCCGCTTCTTCTGCATCAAGGCTATATACCCCCTTGTCCTTCTCACGAATGACTCCTTCCGGCCAATTAGCAATCATGTATCCTGCCTTTTTGAGTTTTCCCTCCAGTGTGGACCACGGTAGGTGATTATTCGGTAACCTGAAACCAATTTCATCTACACGTGTTGGCGGTCAACCTTGTCAATGTATCTCTCATGCGACGATAAGACTCACGGAGCATTTTGGTGAATTTTTCCTTGATTCGATCGATCTTGCGCGTCTTTCTGGAGTCTTTGCTTGATGTGCACCTGAACACGGATGTCGAGGGTTCTGTCTGGGACATTGGCCTGTAGGAGAAGATGTCAGACATACAAATATCTCGCATATCACATAAAGCCAATCAAAGCACGGATACTAACACCAAATTCGAACTGGAATTGGCTGAGGATTCCAGAATAGTGTTCTGTTCACCTCGAGAGAAGGCAAGGTCACAGGGCAAGCGAAACCCGTGCGAAGTCCCAAGATCAACCTATGAGAAATTTAATGATGATGCGCAGGTAACAAACATTCGAACACTGATACCAATTTATGATGCCAGTTTTCAAATATGCGCTGACGTTCCTCATGCGCAAGGGAGCTGTTTGAAAGGATGGACGGCAGACCGGTGTTGTCGAACACGGATGGTGACTGCAACGAAACTCGATTATGTGGATCTGAATGCGATAGAGGGAGCATGACACCGACATCACATTCCAATGTAGTAATGCTTGTGAGGGATGGCCTGGGTAGCTTTTGGGAGTATAAGTGAGAGGAGAGTGATGACTCGCAATTACTCACATCAGGATCTGGAACCATTCCAGAAATGTATGCTGTGTAGGGGGGTGGTGGGTGGAAATCAGGAGCTTGGGTCGCGACGTGGGTCGGTTGATCGAGGATAACATTGCTTGTCTGCAAAGAAGAGTGGGATGAGCTCAGTGGTGGCATCTGGTCCTCATGAGGGACAGGCGACACCGGAGAGGGAGCCTTCCGCAGCGTCAACACGACAGCAAAGTCAGAATAAACTGATCACGGACCTCATTGTAGTCGAACCGATTGTTATCCGTGAGCGTTGTGGATGGGAGCTCGACCTGTGCCTTATGATGACATGTCTCAAACAGGAATAGGAATGAACTCGTACCTCTGGTAAGTCAACATTGCTGTCCGACTGGAATTGCACAAGTTGTTTCTGGTGTACGTTGGATGTCAAGACAGCTCAGATAACAACATTGTCATTGTTTTAAAATGGATATACTCACATGCTTGAGGTATAATGGTGGCAGGACGCCATGCAGATTGCGGAGCGTGATCGTCCTCCCACCCGCAACCATCATACTGTAGTTGGCCGAGATGGCCACGGACCAGACGTGACTGGGGTGTTCAATGACAGGTCCAATTTGTTGATGTGTTGTAGTGTCCCAGAATGAGACCCAGTAACCGGCAGAGACAACTATGCATGTGTCATCACATGCTAGGGTGATGCACATTGAATATTTGCAGTGAGTGGACCATTGTGAGAGCGTCGGCCTGGAGGACACGTCGAGGCAGTGGATTTCGCCATCACAAGATAAGGCAAATAAATGCTTTCCATCGCCCGTCCAGGCGAGGGATCCGTTGAATAGCGAGTTGACTTCGATTGGAAATGCCGCGAACAGGGTGCCATCGAGACTGTCGTAGATTCGAACAGACTTGCGTTTCCACGTGGCAGTTGCGATGAATTTGCCATCTGGAGAGAATTTGACTGCAACCACCCAGTTGTTGTGTTCTAAAGGCTCGAGCAGTCGCTCCCCCGTGGGAAACGACCAGACACTGAGCGTCTCGTCATACGATCCAGTCGCGATCTTCGTCCCATCCGCTGAGACGTCCACCGCACGCACCCAACCGTCGTGTGTTTCGAACTCATTGACCTTTTCGAAGGTCGTTGAATTCCACACCACAACTTGACCCTTCCTCGTCCCAGCCACGACCCACTTGCCGTCTCGCGACACGACAAAATTGCTCACGGGGCTTCCAGCATCCATTGGCTTCCCTACCTCCATGCCATCCTCGACTCGCCATCGTCGAATCATCCCTTTGTTGCCACCGCTCACGAACTCCTTCCCGCCCGGGAGAAATGCAACCGAAAACACAGCATGAGAAACATCGAGATGGATAGAGTCTGCCGGTGTGGTCGTTTGTTTCTGCGTCACCATCAATATTCCGCTTTCAAATAACCTCGTTTTCATCACCTTCGATAGACATTGCTCCGGAATGGGGAACGTCGAACTAGCCTTCAGAATTTGCTCTCGTTAATGTTGTCAACCAAATGTCTTGTCGACGTGCTCACCGAACTTGGTCTTCTACTATTCAAGCATCTAGCGCTGAACGTTGAGCGGTGGGAAGAAGGAACCCGCAATCGACTCATTGCAACCATCAGGCTGTGCACTTGGCGCTTGTATTCCTCCGTGTACCCTCAGATAGCCCCCCTGGAAGGCAAAGTCTTCCACGACGTCCACCTCGCTACACACCCCACCCCGTCCTAACTACCATACCTTTGTTCTTCTCACAACTTCACACCAGCCCGTCGCTTCCTATCATTCTCGATCTCCTCGACTTTGACACCTGCCCTCACCTTGACCTTTTCCCCCTTGTTTCGGCCCGGCACGGCCGAGACGCGCTCATCGGTCGCTTCTTGCCAGACGCTGGCAACGAAACCAGACACGACCTTTCTGCCACCCGCTTCGGTGTCAAAGAGGAGGACCCACGCGCGCTCGCGTTCCTCGTCTTCGAGGAGTGCGTTTCCGTCGACGGCGTTGAGAACGCCTATGACGGCGGTGCGTACACTCACTTCAGTATCACCACCAGTCGTTTCGAGTAACCGGGGTTTGAAGCATTCGGTAAAGTGAATGAGTGAGCTCACGTACTCGGATTGGGCGTGTACAACCGACAGTGCTCGTACTGCTTCGAGACGGACGGGGGTCCTATAATTTGAGAGGACCCAGCCGACGTACCGGAGATAGGAATGATCAAGGAAATGAGCGGGATAGTGAGTGAACCATGATGAGCCCATGGCTTTGACGCATTCTGCGCGAATGTTGGGATCCAGGTCGCGGTACCAATGCATGTGAATGTCGACTTTGTCCCCATCAACCCCCCTCCTCGTCCGCAACCGATCGCTGTTCGGCGGCATTCAATCGCCCCCCAAGAAACGCACAAGCTGGGCCGAATATGACACGACGAGACGACGTACAAGATTCGTTACAGCTAAACAGATTGTCGATGCCTGCGTTGCAGCATTTGCAGAGGTGGCGGAGCATGGAAAACGATGAGGGAAGTGCTTTGCGCTCCCAGATCCAGAATGGAAAGCGGGCTTGCCGTCCATCATGTCAACTGCGTACCCTCGATGTAGTATACACGAATAATACATATATTTGTCACTCAAACCATGGTCTGCAAAGTGCGGAAGGCTGCTGCTGCACGAGCTCGGGCAGCACGGCATTGTTGGAGGGATGTTACTCCAATCAATGCGGTGATGACTCGCCGGGGTGTCCTAAATACTGAAGGAGGATCGTGTTCAGCATCCGAAATTCTGGCAATTGAATACATCTCGTCACGGAATCCAATCTCTTATCGCACAAAAACATTTCTAGTCGAAACGCCGTTTCTTCTGAGACGGCTGTCCATATCCTTCCGCAGTCATCACCCTGAACCTCGCCTGCTTTCCCGTCGTTGCAATGCAGGAACGATCACATGCGATGGTGGTCAACGGAATGGCAGCCTCTTCGTCTACAGATTCTGCGAGTGTGATTAGGTGTATTTCAACGCGATACCATATTACTTACCCATACCGCGACGAACGAATCGAAGCCGCTGTTCATCGTTGACCAAGAAGAGCGCATGATGAAGCTTGTCCGCTTCTTCTGCATCAAGGCTATATACCCCCTTGTCCTTCTCACGAACTACTCCTTCCGGCCAATTAGCAATTATGTATCCTGCCTTTTTGAGTTTTCCCTCCAGTGTGGACCACGGTAGGCGATCATTCGGTAATTTGAAACCGATCTCACCTGCACGTGTTGGCGGTCAACCTTTTCAACTCATCTTTCATGCGACGATAAGACTCACGGAGCATTTCGGTGAGTTTTTCCTTGATTCGATCGATCTTGCGCGTCTTTCTGGAATCTTTGCTTGAGGTGCACCTGAACACGGATGTCGAGGGTTCTGCCTGGGAAATTAGCCTGTAGGAGAATGATGTCAGATATATACTCAAATATCTCGCATATCCCATCTCAATGGAAGGGAAGTAAAGCCGAACAACTGATCAAAAAATGGGCACTAACACCAAGTTCAAACTGGAATTGGCTGTGGATTCCAAACCAATGCTTGAAGTGTTCTGTTCACCTCGAGAAAAACTTGACGGAGCGAGGTCACAGGGCAAGCGAAACCGATGCGAAATCCCGAGATTAACCTACGAAAAATTTGATGATCATGCGCATGTAACAAACATTCAAATACGAATACCAATTCATGATAACAGTGTTCAAATATGCGCTGACGTTCCTCGTGCGGAAGGGAGCTGTTTGAAAGGATGGACGGCAGACCCGTGTTGTCGAACACGAATGGTGACTGAAACGAAACTCGATTATGCGGATCTGAATGCAATTGAGGGAGCATGAGACCGAGATCATATTCCAATGCAGTGATGCTTGTGAGGGCTGGCCTGGGTAGCTTTTGGAAGTATAAGTGAGAGGAGAGTGATGACTCGCAATTGCTCACACCAAGATTTGCAACCATTCCAGTGATGTATGCTGTGTAGGGGGGTGGTGGGTGGAAATCAGGAACTTGGGTCGCGACGTTGGTCGGTTGATCAGGGATTACTTGAACATTGCTTGTCTGCAAAGAAGAGTGGGATGAGAGAAGTGGTGGCACCTGGTCCTCATGAGGGACAGGCGACACCGGAGAGGGAACCTTCCGCAGCGTCAACACGAGAGCGAAGTCAGAATAAACTGATCACGGACCTCGTCGTAGTGGGATGGATTGTTCTCTGTGAGCGTTGTGGGTGGGAGCTCAACCTGTGCCTTATGATGACATGTTTCAAACAGGAATAGTAAAGAACTCGTACCTCTGGTAAGTCAACATTGCTGTCCAGATGGAATTGCACAAGTTGTTTCTGGTGTACGTTGGATGTCAGGATGGTGGACTCATATAACAATATTGTTGCAAAATGCACATGCCTTGAGGTATGATGGTGGCAGGAAATCATGCAGATTGCGGAGTGTGACTGTCTTCCCACTCGCAACCACCATATCATGGTTGGCCGAGATGGCCATGCACCTGACATAATCCGGATGGTTTGAGACAGATCCAATTTGTTGATGTGTTGTAGTGTCCCAGAATGAGACAGATGAACCGGCAGAGACAACTATACATGCGTCGTCGCATGCTAGTGTGATGCAGTACGGATCATTGTCGCTGTGAATAGACCATTGTGAGAGCAT